>PVHX01007847.1:33865-88134 GCA_004024805.1 Geosciurus inauris | reverse complement strand
AAGCATGATCTTGGGAGCTTCTCGATGAAGTAGAGAGCACCAAACAGACTGAGGAGAGGCAAGTTGCTCTAGGAATGCCTCAGCCAACCTAAGGAACAAGCTAGGGTCTCACAGCATCATTTACCCTTTTAAGAGGCAGCTGAGCTGCTTGGAAGTTTGGACTTGGTATTCTTTTCTTTTGAAACAAAAATATACATGTATATTTTTATATATTTTCATGTATGTGTATATATATATCTCTCAGTTGTTCATGGACATTTATTTTAGTTATTTATATGCAGTGCTGAGATTCAAACCCAGTGCCTCACACATTCTAGGCAAGTGCCCTACCACTGAGCTTCAACTTCAGCCCCTTGATCTTTTTTTTCTGACCTTATTAAAAAACTGACCAAGGACAGTCCTTGAGCTCCTTTCTATGGTATGTACACTTGAAACTGAGGGGGACTACTATTGGCTCAGATTCTTGATAGGTCTCTGCTGCAATCAATGCTTCTACAGAGGAGTATGGCTGGGACAGTAATGCTGAGGGAAAAAACAGCTCATTCTATTGGTCACAGAAGGAGTCAATCAGTAGAGAAGAATGAATGCACAAAAGAAAAATGCACTCATTTTCTTTCCTCGGGGCTTCCACTTCTTTAAATTTTGCTACATTGGAAAAATAAAGCAGATTGAATGCATTTCCTCTGACCTTCCTGGTCATATTTTGGGCCCTCTGCACATTTTTTCCCCAACTTAACTGTCAGAGATCTGTCCACTTAGTCACATCTCTCTCACACTACCTAAGTAGACCTACAACATAATTTTACATTTTGTTCACTTAAAAAAATCAAGATCAATAAATTAGTCTTATTAAAATGTGGCACTTAAAAATAAGATGTTACTAATTTTCAAAACCAATGTCACTTAACTATAAGCATACACATGACAAAATAAGTTATAGACAAGTAAATCCTTGAGAAAACGTTTGTGCTTTAGAGAAACAATTTTAATATCCTAATCAATAGCTCAATAGCCCATTTGAGTTTATGAATTCTATTTGAGAAATTCTGTTTGTCAGATGCTATCCTGTGTCCCCATTCATTTTAATGCCAATCTAATGAGGCTGTCACCCATATGCATAGTTACCATTTACATTACCTGCAGAGAGTTTTATGTTCTTAATAAATGTTGACATTTAAGAATGGATTTAGTAATGATTTAAAAACACTTCAAAGAAAGTATAAGCCTTATATGCTTTTTCTTTTATATATCACTGAAACAAATGTCAATTATTTTACAAAGAGAGGAAAAAAAGAAGTGGGTCAAGTAGCAATAGGCATCCTGGTCCTCAGATGAGGATTCCAGATGCCCTGGTTTTTGACAGCCTGTGCTTGTTGTCTAGGATTTGGTTATTTTTGACCTCAAATATTTTTCTTTTTGATGACACTTATAGGCAATGGATTTGAAAGTCTCAAATGGAAATTCTCTCCAAGGACAATGTTTCAAAGATCTGTGCATAGCTTTATAAATGGTCATCATAACACTTTGGCTTAGAAAGAAGTACTGAGATGCACAAACCACTGGCCTCATATTGCCATTGTCTAAAATATGACCCAAATTCTCATTGAAGCTGATAAGAATTGTTTAACAATACCCCCAAATTACCACCCAATTATAATACAATCTTCTGATAGAATAACATTTTTTGAGAAATTTTGACTAATTCTATTAATAATTTCCTTAACAAGCATTTTACAATTTCATTAATATAAATCCTAAAGTCTCATATAACATTGATGAACTATGCTTATAATTTCACAACCCTGTACCAAAATGCTATTATTTCTTCATATGATAAAGCTATTCCCTGAAAGTTTACAGAAACTGAGTCAATATCAATATGTTCAAATCCATTCACCACACAGTAACAATCTGTATTCAGCATTTGAATATTAATGGAATAAACTTCACTTTAAAAACAAACAAACAAACAAACAGTGGGGTTCTACTTATTCTTCCAAGTAAAAAGCCTTTCAAGTCTAGGTAAGTTGTGGTTTCATTAGGAACCTTCAAAGAATTTCTGGAAACCAAGTTGTACTGATATATTGGTTGATCCTACTTAGTGTTAAAAGGAGGGATAGGAAAAACAGTGCTCCAGTAACATCAGAAATTTCTTTGCTGACTTCCTTTCCATCACCACTCAGCAAACAGGTTCTTATTCTTACCACTTTTGTATCATTCACATACTTTTGTGCTATAGCAGGTGTATATTCTGTTCTGTTGTGCTTCCTGCCTGCCAACTGTTTCTAAGAGCCCCATGGACAACCTCAGGATAACCTTTAAGATGGAAGAACTTAATGAAAATGATCAGGACAGTTGATGCTCCAAGGACAATGTTTCAAAGATCTGTGCATAGCTTATAAATGGTCATAATAACACTTTGGCTTAGAAAGAAGTACTGAGATGCACAAACCACTGGCCTCAATGCACAAACCATTGAGCAACATTTTGATGCTCAAAAATGTTGAACATAAAACTTAAAGGCACTCATCTCTCCCTTTAGTAATGATTCACTTAGAACTTCTGTAGACCTGACATAGAGTCTCTTGGAAAGCTCACAAAATTTAAGAGAAACTATTCATGCATACATATATTCCTTTGTTGATTCAAATGAAATCAACTCCCCCTGACTTACCAATATCATGTTACATACAGGGTATGTTGTGTTAACCAAAGACCCATGATCACTGCAGAACTCAAAGAACAAAGCACTTCCACAGTATAAAGCCACAGAGTTGCAACTTGAACTTCACATGCTCTCATCCACTGAGACACATGACTTTAACCATGCATGCCGTTAGGGATCATATACACCCATTCACATCCTTTTCTAGTTAAATAATTGATCAGATGTTGCAACTTCAAGCCAAAGATCCTCATTGAAAGGCCTCCAATGGGCAGTTATTAATTTTGCTCCTCACTATAACCTTGGAGAAAGCACTTAATCTCTCAGAGACCCAATTTCCAAATTCTAAAATGACCTAGCATGATTAGATGATCTTTGAGTCCCTTCCAGCTGTAGAATTTTAGATTTCTTGATGGAAATTGGCTCTACATAACAGATGGACCCAGCAAGATTTTTAGCTGAAGCAACCTATGAAATATGGCCTGTCCATTCACAGCTAAGGATAAGGGAAAAGCACAGTAGTTTACCGGGGTAATGAGGTCAGTGAAAAAAAGGAACTCATTCTCTGATACAATTTTCTTTTATAATATAATTCTGCCCTTAATACTGAGTATGCATTTTGATGACCATTACCTGCTACCTTTAGGTAGTCAGAATCTTATTTTAAAAGTAGGGAAAGGGACAGAAGGAATTAGGAGAGAGTACTAGGAGACGTGATGAAAACAGAGATGGGCCAAGGAGCCCATTTACTAAACTCTGAAATAAGCAGAAGAATGTAGGAATGCAGAGAGTGAATAGAGAGAGCAGTAAGAACAGAAGAAAATGTCACTAACAAAAGTTTCTGTCTCAATCTTTTATAATTATATAGAACTTCTGAGCTGAATAATATTTGGAAGAATAATAACCATTATGGGAAATGCAGAGATTTTTTATTCCAGTAGACCTAGGTTTGAGACCATGCATGCTATTTGACCTTGAAGTTATGTTTTCTGTTAGTTGAGCCTCCCTTTTTTGTCTAGAAAATGGGAATAATAATACTCCTCTGAAATTTAAGTATACAGCATATATAAAGATGATGTTATTCAGAGGCATTCACAAATTAGGTTCCCATCTGCCTTTCACTTAGAAAACTGCAAATCAGGGAGATTAAATCATCTTCCCAAGATCCCACAGCTAATTAGTGATAGACTCAACCCACTGAAAACAAAAAAGGATGTTTTTCTTACTTCTCTCCATCCCATTTCATCCTTTATTTTTCCTTTCAAGTCAAGATCCTGAGCCCATTGCAGAAGACCCATAATGTTATAGGTATTGATCCAAACTATGCACTGATACAGATTTTCTAAATAAGGGGTTTATTCAAAGCTATATTCACTACTATTTCAATCTCACATACTTGCATTCAAAATTGAAATGTCCCAAATAGACTCAAATTTCTCCAAGCAAAGCAGCACTCTACATTATGTCCATCCAACTTCCAGCCTTCGCTCTGCAATAAGCCAAGCTTGCTTTCTCAACGTTTTTTTTTTTTTAATTTTTTTTTACTTTTTCTCATTTGTTTTTCCACCTGAGAAATTTCTGGTTTTTATAGACACACTTTATATTTGTCATATGTCTTTATTTTTGACTCTCCATTACTTGTTAGCATTTACATTCATTGACTGGGGCTGCCATCACCAAGTATCACAGAATAGTGGGGCACAGACTGGATAGAGATATTGGCAAGTTTGGTTTCTTTGGACGCTTGTCTCTGACTTTTTTTTTTTTTAATAAATTTTAGCTGTTGATGGATCTTTATTTTATTCATTTATTATTTATATGTGGTGCTGAGGATCGAACCCAGTGCCTCACGCATGCTAGGCAAGCGCTCTACCACTGAGCTGCAGCCTCAGCCCCTGTCTCTGACTTTTTGACAGCTGTCTTCTCTGAGTCTTAAAATGGTTTTCCTCTGTGTTTATCTATGCACTAATCTGCTAGGGAAAACAGTCATACTGAATTAGGGCCCACTCCCAATGACTTCATTTAATCTTAGTTATCAATTTAAAGACCCTATCCTCAAACAGAGCCACATTTTGAAGGACTGGGTATTAGGATTCCAACATAGGAATCCTGGAGAGGCACACCTCAGCCCGGGACAGCACTCCTTAGTATCTGGAGACTCGTACACTATAAATCTTTTCCTAGCACCATTGATGTCAAATGGTCAGATTCTTTTTTGTGTGACTTGAGCTCACTGTCAACCTACTGCCGCAATGCATGGGGGACACTTGGTAATACATGCTGAGATAGATGAGGTAGATATGCCTAGTTTCCAAAGGCAAAATTATCAAGATTCTAGCTTTCTTTTCAACCAAGGCATAAAAGGTATCTTTCCCAGTAAAAGTCTACAGTATAATTGGGTGTGGTTTTCTGAAGACGAAGCCTTCTCAGATATTTTCTGAATCTCTCAGAAAATCTGTGAGTTACCCTACATCTTTGTTAAATTTCTTTTCAAATAATTAGGGTACATTATGGTTGTCTTAAATTTAGGACCCCTATTATGGTTTATAAGTGATGTATCCTCCAAAAGCTCATGTGCGAGGTGATACAAGAACATTCTGAGGTGAAATGAAAGGATTATGAAAGCCTTAAACTAGTTATTGTGTTAATCCACTGATAGAGGTTAACTGGGTGGGAATTGTAGGCAGATAGGGTGTGGCTGGAGGAGCTGGGTCATTCGTAGCATGCCTTTGGAGTTTATATTTGTCCCTGGACAGTGGAGTATGTCTCACTGCTTCCTGATGGCCATGTCCTGAGCTACTTTCCTCCTACACACCCTTCTGCAATGATGTTCTGCCTCACTCAGAGTAATGGAATCAGTCATCTATAGACTGAGACCTCTGAAACCATGAGCACCGAATAAACTTTTCTTCCTCTAAAAATTTGTTACCAGGTCTTTTGGTCACAGCAGTGAAGAAGCTGGCTAAAACAGACTCCAATGGATACTCTGAACCTTAAAATGAATTACATAAAGCTTAACCTGATTGAGCAAGGTGCAATGGCACATATTGTAATCCCAGTGGCTTGGGAGGCTGAGGAAGGAGGATTACAAGTTCAAAGCCAGCCTCAGCAAAAGCAAAGTGCTAAGCAACTCAGACATTGTCTCTCAATAAAATACAAAATAAGGCTGGAGATGTGGCTCAGTGGTTGAGTGCCCCTGAGTTCAATCCCTAGTAAAGCCCTCCCACCCCCAGCCCCCCAAAAAAACTTAACCTGATTGAGGTATAGTCACAAGAGTTTAATCAGAATCTATCTATTACTGGTATTAACTCAGGAAAACTATTTTCTGTTTTCCTGCTTTCATGAATTATACAAAAGGTAACCCAGAATCCATTAGAACAATTGGGGCTTATCAAATGCATCTTTATACAGTCTTTCTGACTCATTCTCATCCTTTACATCTTACATATTATCTGTCAACAGGTAGACTTGTTTAAAATACATTCTTTCTAACCAATTCACAATACCACCTTAAAACTTTCAAAATCTATCAATTACCTATGAGACAAAGTTCATATGTCTCTCATGTTCATTTATGTCTTCTATAACCTAACTCAAATGTCCCCCATCTTCCATCATAAACCCTCTCCTTCATCCAAAGAAAATACAATGGAGCAACCAAAATCTATTCTTAAAAGTCTGGTTACTAAACATTGTTTCTCACCATACATAAAACTCAGTGAGATTATTACTTTCATTTGCACACAAGGAAACTGAGACCAAGAAAATGAAATTGTCTAAGGTTGCATGAAGAAAAAAATGATAGAACTGAGTTTTGAAATCGAGTATCCCCATCCCTTTCTCTCCCCATGTGATTCTCTTTATTGCTTCCCAGCCAGTTAGCAGTCTCTCTGCTTTCACCTATACTGTGCTTTGGCCTGGCCAATTCAACCCATGTGTCCTCTGCTTATCCCAGAATCACTCACCTGCAGAGTCCAGCCACTACCTTCAGCCTCCATGAAGTTTCTTTGATGTCTGAGACTGACTTTTCTCCTCATTATCTTTGCCGCTCTCTTTGCTGATTTAATGCATATTATCTCAAATTAACCACTTTGTATGCATTTGTTTTTCTTCCTCGTTGTGAAATTGTCATCCTTCACATGTCCCTAAGGGTGTTTCAGAGTTATGGACAAACAGTGGTACAAACAGTGGTGTTGCAGAGTTATGGACAAACAGTCCTCTAATTGAAGGTTTCCCATTCTTGGGCCATTAAAAAAAAAAAAAGGATATTAAAATTCTGTCTTGCATTAATTTTGATCATCAGATGAAAGTGTTTTTCAGATGTGTTGAGTAACTGTGCATCTCCTTGATATTAACTTCTTTTAAAAGGGAAGAAATTCTCATACATTTTTATCACTTACCTTTAATGTACAGAGGTAAATATATTCTCAAAAGCACTTTCAGTAATTCTAACATAGTTGATGAGAAAACCTATTTCTATTGGTGGGCTGGGTGTTTTCAGCTTAACAACAACAACAAAGCAGACAACCATCATCCAGGAGGTTAATTTACTACAGTTCTTATGGATAGTTTTTACAGTTTTTTGGAAGGCAAATGTGATTATCTGATTGCCTTTGCACCATAACCCACTGAAAGCAATGGAATTTCAGTAAGATCTGAGGTGAGTTCTTAAAGCCAAACAAACATGAATATAGGCTCATTAAAAATATTTTATGTTTCTTGATAACCTATAGAACAATCATATGGAAAAAGTCACTCAACCTTTGTATTTAAATTCTGGACATAAAAAGACATCAGAAATAAGATGTACAGAGAAGCATTGATGCATAACTACATCAAATTTGCTTTTTAAAATTTAAATGGCCATATTAAATGGGCCAATTGCTGTTCTCCTTTATATGGAATTCCAAGCTCTGCTTATCCTTTTCCTGTGCATTCAGTACAAAAGGATAACTACCGTGAAGGGAATTGTGTGTTTTTATCCTCAGTAAGCTGAGCATCCCTTCCTTAACTATTACCAAATTCTAAGGTTTAGTTTTGTAAATGTCAAAAATTAAAAATTATTTTAAACCTCTCTATAAGGCCGTTGAAGCCAAGTATCCCAATTTTCCTAACATTTACTTTCTCCTGTGATTCTCCATCACAGCACCCTTACAAAGAGTTGACAGTATTTTTTTCTGGCTGCCCCAGTGATTGTACAATGGTTGCCTAGAAATGGTGACTAAGAAATTTCAACAGCATTTCTCCTTTATTCATGATGTAGAATGTGTCCATTTAAATATTTGTCTAGTGTCTTTCTGAATCTAATTGATGTGAGTACACTGCCTGTGGGAAACTCAAGTCATATATTCTGGAGATTTTTTGTAAATAATTTTGCCTAAAACTAAACATGGTATGATATGACATGATGATGGAAAAGTCAAAATAGCTACATTAATTATGCCCCAATTAGGTTACTTCATCATAAAGACCTAACCACTTGTAAAAGCTAAGGTCCAGAGACAGTCACAGAGAAATCTAAATACATACTCAGCATAATGATCAACCAGGTTACATTCCTATTGTTTATGATCTATCTCAAGACTGGACTGATATAAGCTGATAAAGATGTAAACATATAGCCACACCCTACAGAGTTAGGTATTTGGGAAACGTCTCTAAAGTTTGTATTGGATAAAAGTTGAGTCATTCCTTTTCTTCGATCTGAACATAAAAAATTCAGGGTGCAAACCAAGGGTCAATAGAAAAGATAAGGAGGATAAAGTTTAATGGCATGTATAAGATATGTAAGTAAGTCTTCCCTTCATCACATACACAATTGAAGGTTCAGAGTGACTGGAAGTAATCCTGTAGCTATTCCTTTATGCAATGTATACCTAGGTGTTGGGAGTCACTATGCATCAGGCACTGGGTGAGGGGATAAAATTAAGTACTGTAAAGATGAACAGCTGATGAGGAGGTTATACCTCATCAAAGAAAGCACTCAATAACCAAATCATTTGACAAATTAATAATTAATAGTATTTGTGCTAAGTGTTTCAAAGATTCATAAAATGTTTTATGTTTCTATAGCCTTATTGCTTCAGGTAATCAGAAAATATTTTCTGAACAGGTTTTTAAGATGAGGTCTTAGAAAATAATTAAAATTTAGTATGACAAGGTGCATATATTTGTGGTTTGAGATCATTTTATGATCACATTTTATTTTTAATATGAGATTGCCATGGGTATATCTAACAACTATTTGGAAGAACTGGTAGTCATTGAGAGATGAAAGTCAGATAGAAAAAAGACAGGGCTGATGGAATCTGGAGACAAATGGAGAAACTGACCTTGGACAAGACAAGGCACAATTGTTAGTGTTTGGCAAAAAATTAATAATTTAAATTTTCAACTTTGCTATAGTGTTTTGCTTCATGTGTTAATTACTTTGTACAATATAAAATTATTTTAAAACATCATCTTTTATGCTGCAAACATGACTTTCACATATGCATGAATCCATCTATGAATATATCTACATATATATACACAGATGCAAATGTTTACATATATACTTTTCTTGAAACTGTTCTTTGGCATCAAATATATTTGTAAAGATTTATAAAATTATTAATTCTTGCTGGATGTGGTGGCACACACCTGTAATTTTAGCAGCTCGGGAGGCTAAGGCAGGAGGATCATGAGTTCAAAGCCAGCCTTAGCAAAAGTGAGGTGCTAAGCAACCCAGTGAGACCTTGTTTCTAAATAAAATACAAAATAGGGCTGGGGATGTGACTCAGTGGTCGAGTGTACCTAGGTCCAATCCCTAGTACCAAATATATATATTAATTCTTTGTGTGTAATAGGTATTCCATTCATTTACTTCAACTAATACTATAAGCTTTAGCTCTGACTGTGATCACATATCATCTGTGTGAGCTGCTGATTTTCACATGAAAAGATTATCTTGACTACGTTTTTAGGCATGTCCTTGTAGCAATTTTTGTTTCTCTTTATTGATGTTTATATAAGCCAGCTTTCAACCATACTACATATTTAACTAGTGCAACCATGGTAAATCCAATTGTTTCTCCTCAACACCATTCTAAGAAAGCACCTTTTAATTAATTAATGTAATAATTAATTCAATCAGGTTCAAGATTGAACTCAGGGCCTTGCATATGCTAGGTAAGCAGGCTACCACTGAACCACATTTTTAGCTCAAGAAAGCACGTTTTCCATGCATAGCCAAAGACCTACTTTATTTACAAAGTTCAGATACCTGTCCAAGTTCACACAATGAGTCCCTTTTTTTTTAACACTTCATATTCTATTGAGAAACTTTTAAATTTGTCTTAGAACTGTCTTATATGGTTTGCTATTTCTGTCGTGCATACAAATGTCATCTCTAAAATAACTTGGTTTTTCTCTTTTTATTACTGTTTGGATTGTCCCCCTAAAATGCCTAGTATAATCTGTAACACAAAATAGATCTTACATTGAGACCTTGTATACATAGACTTTGTGGATATTCCACTAATGCTGGTGAACTAGTCAAAACCCTGTATGTTATTATTACTCCCTTGATGTTGCATGAGATTTATCAATGAAATCAATAAAACACATTAAAGAAATCAGAGCCACTTTTTTGGGGGGTCCATGTTTCTGAGTTTCACAATTGTATTGAAGATGGCCTTTAAGTTGCCACATGCAGTGTAAAGTCATGTTTAATGCTGTTGAGGATGTATCCTCCTCATGCATAGACTGGATTTATAGATTTGTTTTCATTTTTATCAGGGCATTGTTTTATATCATATTGCTGAAATGGCAGGATGGTAATGGTTTTCTCTTCTGTGTAGTTAATGGAAATTTTTTACTGCTTTTAGATGCTTTATATAACTACATTTTCTTCAGGCTTGAGTCCATTTGATTGTCCCTACTCTGACAAATGATCTGTAATCTCTTGTGAGTCTTTGTGTGGGAGCATTTCTACATGACTGGCTCAGGATCTTTTCAATAATATCAATGGCATTTTGAGTCCAAAGAGTTTTGCCCAGGGTTTGAAGTCCAGCAGAGCAATGTTCTATGCTGTATCCTCATTTCAGCAAAGCAATATGTTATAATAAATCTTAACTTGCTGCACAACTTATTTCACTTGATTGTAATAAAAAATGGATCAGTAGAATAAAATCAAGTCTACCACAGCCTACCATACATTCAGGAAGTCCTCTTAGAAATTTAGTGGTACTTCTGACAATCAAAGCTCCCTCTGAATAGTATTCTCAGGTCAAGTGTTTCTGGGAGACTGACTAATATGACATTATCACCATTGATAAGCACATGTTGAGAACCCATAACCTTAGGTGATACTTAAAATTTGGAAACATTCCTTGATTCCACAGTAGTTAAAGTCTTCTTGTGGAATTATGTCCTCAACACCTTATTTCTCATTAGTCCTTGTCCTCAAGAAAACATCTTCTCAACTAGAAAAAGACTCATTGTGAAAACTACACAGCTGCCAGGCATAGTGGTACATGCCTATAATCCCAGCAGCTGGGGAGACTGAGGCAGGAGGATGGCCTCAGCAAAAGCCAGCCTCAGCAACTTAGCAAGGCCCTAAGCAACTCAGTGAGACCCTATCTGTAAATAATTAAAAAAAAAAGAAAAAGGCAAAGGATGTGGCTGTATGGTTAAGTGCCCTGCCTGGAATCACTCTTCAGTAAAAAAAAAAAGAAGAAAAGAAAAAGAAAAAAGAAAGAAAGAAAGAAAACTATACAGTTAATGTTGTCATCTACTAGAATCTTTGAGTAACAGAGCAAGGATGTCCACCTAAAGCACCACAAGTTGAGTCTTTGCCTTCATTTTCAATAGGTATAGTGGTTCACCCCCTTGTTTGTGCTAAAGACAAACTCTCACAGTCACCATATCAACTGCTACCTGACTGTCTTCATAATATCGGCAAGAAAGCCATTTTATGTCACCCTTTTATAACCCTTCACAAAGAAGTAAAGGAGCTTAGGTAAAAAAGTGACAGCAGCAATTTTTAGAAGGATCAACGTGTACCAGTTTCAAGAAGATGCTTACGAACACCAATAGCAAAAAGAATGCTCCTTAAGTGATGAACTCTAAATTTAAAGTTATTTTTGTTCTTTTCATTTACAGTATGAAGATGAGATAAGACCCAATTCCAAACCCATTAGGAGAGAGAAAGATGATTGTGAGGATCAATAATAAGAATCATGATTTATATTTTTTTATGTTCCTGAATCTCGTGTCATGTCAATAGTAGAAAATTCAATGAAAAGAGTACCCATCCGTAGCCAACAAATAGTCTAGTAAATACAACTAGAGAAACATGTCCTTCCTGGTAACAACAATAAAATTATTTATTAAGAATATTATGCTTTATGCTTTTGTTATTTGCAAGTAACTATTCTATGATAATGCCAATACTTCAGAAAAAATTAGTTTACCAAATGCTACGTAAGTCAGAACCATAGTGTTAAAAAGTATTTTCTCAAACAACTACCTGATAATCCTTTCTAAGAAGGACAAAGTAAAAAAGTCTTGCAACCATGTGGTATTTTAATTTTTTTTAATTAGGAACGACCAATAATATGTCTAAAACTATTTTGTAGCCAGCCTTTTTAAAATGGTAGAGCTGTCTACGTGTGTGTGTGTGTGTGTGTTCTTAAGGATGTTTAGTCTCTAGCATGAATGGGAACATGGAAACATTAGTCCTTCACACTTGGTTTCATTAACCTTGTCGAGTGCTGTGCCAGGCCATGCTCAGATGGACTGTTTAAAAACTGCTGCTTGATGATGTTGATGATGATAATGATGATGATGATGACAATGACCACTGGTAAGTTGGGGACTTTCTGTTGTCCCCTAAATATGATTTCCTCCAGTTGGTCAATTATTTTCTTTCTTTCACTAATTGTAAAGGACAATTAAAGTGTATATTAAAGATTCTAATATCTTCTCAAAATATTAGTCATGGTAAAGCTAGTAAAATAATCTAAGGTTAAAAAGCTCATGAGACTAGTATTTAAGCAAACCTTGGCATTTATATTTAAAGGAATATGTCTTAAAAAACAGGAATAGCATTTATGTTGTAACTAATTTTTTTAAATATAAAATATATAAATTCATTTCTATTCCAGATCTTTCCTCAATTCCTCTTCCCCTCTGCATATCTTTTTGCTATAAATAGTAGTACAAATATTTGTGCAAAAACTTCTTATTTAAATTTAAATTTAGTGTGATACTTGTGCAGTGTCCAGTCTGCAGTCACCTTCTTGCATTCATGGAAGAGTTCAAGACATTTCTGAGCTACCTTGTCCTTGTTCTTAAAAGACTATGAGCTACCTCTAAGGGTATGTTGGCACACTAAAAAGACAGCCTTTTACATCTTCCTTTTAATCCATCAAACATTAAAAACCCTTTGCAACTGTCTTGTTACTTGGAACTGAAATTAGGGAATGAGCCTTCCCAGTTATCAAATACTTCTCTGGTCAGTTTGCAATGTATTGATCAATAACAGTCCTTCTGCCTTTTTAACTGCATTCAGTCAAGGAGGTCTGCGTCTCAGCAAGATGGAATGGTAGCCTATGGGGAGCAGTTGAGCCATTCATAAGCTGCTCAGGCCGCAGCAGAAGGGCCACCTGCTGTTTCACAGCCTGGGAGGCTCTAGCCACTGCTCATTCTGAAATAATTTAGAGGCCAGACTGAAGCAAGGGCACATTTGCATTTAGCTCCTCAGCAAAGCAGAATAATTAAAACAAGACAATTAAAGTATTGGGAACACTTTTTTCCCTTCCTTTTAAACTTGTGTTTTATCCGTGTAGAGTGCTTCTAAAGCATGTGTCTGTAAAACTGTCTTTTTCTGTCCCTTTATTAGTTTCCTTTTCTTTTCTTTACAGACAAACCTAAAAAAGGAGAGTTTTGTTCTTTGCTTCATATTTCCTAAGTCTTTGATATTTCAAGATCTTTATTTAAAGGGAAACTGATTAAATTTGTCTAGTCCATTATAAGGTAAGTGTCAGATTAAGCAATAAAAGTTCACACGTCTACAAGGTCCCAACTCTCAGCACCTACACCTGAAACAAACTTGAGCTCCATGACCCACAATGTAAGAATCAGTGTTTTGGTATTTGGGTTAAACCATGGATCAAAGAGGAAACTAATTAATGAGTATCACTTCATAATGTAATGCAAAATTTCTTTTCATTAAAATATAAATAAAAACATTTGATTTTATTTTCAATACCTTGAAAAACAGATACAAAATTTATGGATAACTCAAAAAAATTTTCCACTGAAAAGGGTTGAGATTTGATAATGCATTCTCAACTTAGAAAAAGAATCAGCAGACAATGAAGACTTGTTAAGAAATATGAAAGATGCAGATTTAAAGTGATAGCACAAAGCTGAATGAAGGGTGGGAAATCATTTTCTTCTTTTTGAACTTTACAAGAAGCTGATATATTCAGGATTATGATGACCAAAGTTTTGGGAATGCTATTTCTGCATAGGTGATTCTGTCTAGTTTGAATGATTTAATTTTAGGAAAAAAATCCAAAAAATAAAAACATGAATTTTCAAAGAAAAACAAATTGTTTCTAAATAAAATTATCCAAACACGTTCTTTCATAGCTATTAACTTTGTACAATGCTGTGTTTGTTATTAATAAACCTTGGAGTGTTAGAATGAAATTGAGAGTCTAAAGATAAGTTTCCCTCACTCACAACTGAAGCACTAGAAAACAGGGGCTAAGCTTTGGACATGGCAATTGAATTCTTGCTTTCCTTCATCTGTGTTCACAATTTGCCTGGCATGTGCCAGTGTGCTAGGCAGTGCACTAGAGGATAAGGGGATCTAGGATAAGAATGCCGCCCTCGCATAAGGATTGACAGTGTTAAGAGGAAATGGTCCTATAGATAAATGATTATAGAAATGTAAATGATGGGGCTGAGATTGTAGCTCAGTGGTAGAGCGCTTGCTTCGCATGCGTGAGGCCCTGGGTTCAATCCTCAGCACCACATACCAAGCAATAAAATAAAGACATTGTGTCCATCTACAACTAAAAAAAAAAAAAAAAAAAATTAAAAAGAAATGTAAGTGATGTGGTAGAGGCATGAACAGAATAACGTCATTTGTCTTTCTGGAAAGATGGGGGTTGGAGAGTGACTAGGCATTCAACATTAAGCCAAATATCCAAGATTGAGCTGGAATTTGTCTAATGAGCAAAAGCTAAAAAATGAAGGGGAAAGAGGAATAGGTTTTTTAGAAAGTGGGTGGAGTGGGTGCAAAGGCAGGACAGCAACAGGAGGAAGCAAGGGAGGAAGGAAGAGGGGAGAGAGACAAGAAGGAAGGAGGAGGAGGGGAGGGAGGGAAGGAAGAAAGGAAGGAAGGACGGAAGACACCACAATTTCTGGCACACATCTTAAATGCTGGAGTAGTCTCCCATGTCTTAGCTGAAAAGAAGCTTAGTTAAGTGAAGGAGCATGCAGAGCATGAGGGCTTTGAATATTATCCAAGGAGTTTGCACTTTATGTTATATATGGTGAGAAGCAAAGTCAGAGTTTTGGTAGAAAGTGGTGGCATCACTTTGTGTTTTAATGATTAACTCCTCTGTCTGGAAGTATGACTATTGAATGAGAATAAGAAACTTTGAGTGTGTTTTAAGAGACATTTTTGCAGTTTCTGAGAGTGCAAAAAAAAAAAAAAAAGCATGGCCGATAGTAAAATCTCCTTCATTGGGTGGAAATGAAAGAGTGAATTCATATTAGTCTCATAGACAGCTGAACATACATGACATCTGGTAGTTTATTTATCCTACCACAATTCATATTCTTAATTTATTCATCCATTAGTTTCTCAAATTTTTTCTGAGTATATGCAATGTACTAGAAATACTCCCACTGTAATGGAACACAGAGCATACCCCAGCCAGACATAAGGACAAATCGTGCAATTAAATCTGTATTTAAAATTGGTGACATGTACCTGGTAGTAATGTACAGTCTGATTCCATGAGAATCCTACACAGTTATGGTCTCTTACAATGTTGACTTTAAAAAACAGAAAAAGACCTATTTAAGAAAGTGATTACTAATTAAGACCTGAAGAATGATTAGGAGATAATTATATAAAATGTGAAGAAGGAAAATAATGTGCCAAAGCAATATGCAAGGAAAGAGCTTGGTATATTCTAGATATAAAAGAAGCCAGGCAAATTTGGGGATAGATGAGCAAGGAAGGTGGCAGTAGGGGAGACACTAGGAGCTTGGTGGCAGGAGACAGGTCGCTCTAGCAGAATGAAGAAGTGTAACCAAAGAAAACCTGTTTTCAGTTCAAAGTCAAATCCAGGTCTTGTGATTCCTAGTCAAAATATATTTTTCCTGTAATTCATAATTTTTCGCATGTTACCCATATTGGAAAAAATTGTCTGAGTTTTAGTACACTGAATTACATATTTTGGTTCTTACTTTTTCAAAAAGTAGATTATACAATCTCCTGGTGAGCTGTAACCATTCCATCTACTCTGATTGACCATATCATTTCTTGGACCTCCCTAGTAAGGCTTCAAATAAAGAATTGAAGACTGTGATCTAAACATCAGAGATGCAACAAGATTATGAACAGGAAAGGAAAAAAATTTTAAACAGGATATAAGTGACTAATAAGTTATTCATGAATTCAAACTATCTAGAATAATTAAAACACCTACTTCCAGCAAATAAGCCATTAACTTCAATTTTGCTATTTTTTAATGATCTAATTCACACTGTTTCAGGAAGTTCCCCTTAATCTATGTATATGATTATGCAGATCAATGTTTACTTTATTCCACTCTTATAGACATGCAGTGAAAATAAAGCGCATAAATAAATTGTTCCCTGGTTACCAGAAAATGCTTAATATGTATGAAAAGTACATAGACTGTAATAACATAGATGGGGGTTGTGGGGGTTGAAGAGGCCATGCAATTTCTATTCCCAATGCTTTTCTCCATTACTTGGGGGCATGGTAGAACTAATATCCCAAATACCCATTGCCTTATAATGAATTTCCCAAGTTTCTTCTCAAATAACAACAGTGTTGTAAAACGTGGAAAGTTTCCATAACGTGGAGAGAAATGTGTGATTTTTGTACAGACAGCTTTTTATTCAAGTAACTCAGAGGAGGAATTTATATTTCACCACTTCAAGCTTGTCATTTATTTAGTCCTCAGTGGGGAATAGTGTCTTTGCTTTGGTGGAACTGAGCAATTTGTAGAGGAAAGGATAAGGTCCCTGTAGTAAGTTGTGAGGCCAATCTTTTATAGATCTCTGGCACAGGCAATGATTGATTACCTCCAAAGATAAATACACTGAGTTTGTAATCCTTATGTCTAAGTTAATTTTATATGGCTTTGCCCTTTTTTTCCTAAAATGTTAATATTAATTCTGTTCTTGAATATAAATTCTGATGGCAAGCAGCATAGGCTACCCAATGTCAATAACATACATATTGTTCCAGGTCTTTGAGCTTTAGATTTGATGCATTTTAATGGAAAAGGGAAAGGAGAGTCAAGTACTTTGATTGTATCTTGTGTCTATGGCCATGAAAATTGCACATGGTATATACCTTTCAACAAAACAGAATAGAAATATTCTAATGGTGAGCTTTTGAGATGTGTTTTCCATTTAACAAACATGTGGGGCCTTAAAATCATTTTTCTTTCCTTCGAGCATATAGCGGGGAAGGGATGATCAGGGAAAGAAAGAAAAAAAATATTGTCTTATTGCTCCCATACATATACACAGGTAGATGAATAGATGATATCTAGGTTATATATACAGAGAGATAATACAGCAAGATAAACAGTGTTCTAGGAAAGGGATACTTCTGTCTGACACATGAATTTAAAAACTACTTCTATCATTTATCAGTTATTTAAGATCGTTATTTACATTCAAGACCTCAATTTAATTATCTTACAGAGTATATGGATGAATCCACTATCATACAAATAAATGACAACTCTTTCAATGCATATTCTGTTCACTCCTCCCCTTTCAATCCCAGGACATGGAAAAGAAGAAGAAGAAAGGGAATTTAAAGGGCTGGGGTTATGGCGCAGTGGTAGCGTGCTCGCCTAGCACGCGTGAGGCACTGGGTCCGATCCTCAGCACCACATAAAAATAAAATAAAGATGTTCTGTCTGCCCACAACTAAAAAATAAATATTAAAAAAAAAGAAAGGGAATTTAAGAAAACACATAAAAAAATTATGAGGTCTTAGAATGCGGAAAATAAATCAAGGAGAAGGGAGGGACTTGAAAATGTAAAGAAGCTAAAGAGTTGGTAAAGCACTGTGTGGGAAGTAGTGGAATATTTACCATAATTTTATTAGGAAAAAAAATTCTCCAAAATCTGTACCAAGAAAGTTCCCTATCCCAACCACACTGACGGTAGTTAGACATAGATGTTTCCCCAACATGGTAAGGACTGGAGCTGTTTCAGTCAGAACTGTGTGTCCATTCACACAGACCCTCCATCAAAGAGCCTGTTGTTTCTAGTTTCTAGCAACAGAGCTTTAGTATATTAACTAATGGGCCTTATTGAAAATGACAACAACTAGAATCCTCAGAGCCTCTAGCCATTTTTTTTCCAGAAATTCAAATGATATCCTAAACTCAGGGGATAGATTAAGCTCAATGGTGTATGTCTATTTAAGGAGAAAGGAAAACTATTTCTTAGATCTATAAAGCTTGAGACTCTTAAATCAATACCTAACAAACTTCTAAACCTAGTCTGTATGTTAAGCAATCAATCCACAAACTCGTAAAAAGAAAAAGTAAGTTATATGTAGCTCTGTGATGAAAAATCACTCCAATCTTCATCTCTTGAAATAGAGGATTGCGTCCTATTTTTCATGACTGAGAATCCATCATTAGATTTTTCCCTGTAAGTGTCAAGTTAATGTGCAAAAATGATCCCCTTTAGTCTAAATTCAGGGAATAATTGATGTAGGAAGCTTGATTTCAATCAGAGCACCCCATGGGCAGGATTTAAATATCCATTTGCTTCAAATCAGTAGTTACCCAGATAATAATTAGCCAGGTGCAAACTGCTTCCAATACTCTTTGCTAGGACTCAACTCTTCCCCTATTTTTGCACTCTAATTTTTTAGGAAAGCTTCTTTGCAGTGTTTGGCCTTTTGAAAAAAAATCTCAGTATTAATGAACCAGTGACAATTAAAGTAATAAGTGTTGATACCAACAAGAATGAAAACACAAATTCAGGCTTTCAATTAGAAGAGAGCACTCACTTAGATGTTAGTCATTCCAGTGATCCAGATATGCATATATTATTAAAATTAAATTATTCGGGAGAATTCCCAGACACTGAAATTATATCTGCATCTTGTTTAACAATGTAATTTGATAAATGTAGCTAAGCTAATGCATTCAAAATCCAGGTACATCTGCATTCTAAGAAGAAAGTTTTTAGAAGAAAAAAAACTTTAAGACTCAAAGAAATTAGTTTCAAAGGTGAATAACAGATGGTGAGGGAAGTGTTGGAGGACTGTGAGGCTTTCCCAGGATTTCCTGAGTGTCATGCTGGACACAGCCGATACCTCTTCTCAAAAGACATTTTCGGAGAATAAGCACCTCCATATGTAAGAATCTGTAACACAATAGAAAAATCCTGAAGCAAAATATAATGAATGCAATGCCCTATTATTAATACCTCACCAAACCTTAATTGTATATAATTTACAAGAATATAATCTTTCACACATCTCTGTTCAAAGCGTAAATTCCATTATCTTTTGGAAAGTAATCTAGTGTGTCTATGGCTTTAAGATGTACACAAGAATATGAGAATAGCATTTTCTGCCCTGCATCCAACTCAAAATTCATTTTTGAATAAGAAAAATAAGATTTTCACCTGAAATTTTAACAAATAAATCAAAACAGAATAGATTGAAATATATGTGTAAAGTCACATTAAGTTATAGAATTCTCCCTGGAATGAACAAAATTTAAGCAATGAGATGATCAAAAAGAAAATTGTTAAGAATCCAAGCACTTATAAGACAAGTTGAAAAGCAATAAATAAGACAAACAGCACTGAGCATGCCCATACAAATTCTTCAGTGTCTAAGAACCTGACTTGCTCTTATCAGTATAGCATGCCTATATTTCAGAGATGGGTGTTCTGTGCTAATTTCACAGATGCCTTCAATACTCACAGAATTATTAATTCTTTCTCATCCAGTCTCAACAATTACCAAGAACTTTGTGGCTATCTTGTGGCTTCTTAAGACACTTGTCTACACAAAAAGAAATGATCGGCCACAGAATGTGTGTCTAGGATCTTGGCCAGTTTACCTCTTACCTCTTATCAATTAATGAAATTAATTGATATTTTTCTTTAAATACATTAACATCTATGAATTTGCTTAATTGGAGACCAATATGGGAAACAAAGTCATTCTCATGAATCCCCCAAAAACCAGAGTTCTGAACATATAAGACCTAGCTAGACTGAGGAGTACAGTGACTCCATAGGGTAGAAGAACACTGGGCCCCACTCCAGACAAGCTGCCCTGCTCAGGTGATATTCTGATCCTGACACACTTCCTTAAAATTCTAACTTGAACTGGAGAAAACTGAGAGAACTGGTAGAAAAAGAGAATGGAACCCAAGAAATCTGAGACTTAGGAGCAACTTGAGCATTAGTACTGGTGGGATGTGGGGACAGGAATGAAAAGATCCTAAGGCAGTGATTGATAGAGTGAAAAGAAAAGAGAATTGAGGTGACTTCATGCTTCATTGCTCTGTTCCTAATATTTTAGCTATGTAATAGGGAGAATAATGCCTAATTCATACAGTTTTGTTGGTTTGCTTTCTTTTTTTACTTCAATGAAATAATGTTAATCACAGAGCTTAATACAAGCGTTGAATACATAATCTATTTTTGCTAGTATAATTTTTATGTGTATTTATATTAGAGCACCAAACCCCCTGTCCAATGGAGAATTTAAAAATAAACAACTATCATAACCATACCATACCTCTTCTGCCACAGTGCCTGATTTTCTAATGATACTGCTTTTCTACCATGAATGGAAGAAAGCAAGATGGATATTGCAATTTGTTCTCACTTGTTGGAATTTCCTATTATTATTAATGAATTTTCACAGACTCTAAAGACATTTTAATTATTTTTATCTAACCTGACATCAAGTCTGATCACTAGGCTTAATCCAGCTATAGTATAATGGGTTCATTGTTTTGCAAATCTTTGCAAAATATTCAGCTGCAAGAGAGCACTGTTTAACCTAGAGGATAAAATGCTACATTGGAAAGTCAACCATCAATCCAGATATCTTATATTTAAAGCAAACTTCAATGATAGCACTTATCCAGTTTTCCCATGTATTCCAAGGAATATAAATTTTGCTAGAGGTACTAAGAGACTTTTGTTCTTTACCTAATCTTTGCTTCCACCAGCCTTTCTTGGAAGAAAAGGTATACTTTAATTCTGTTTCAGTTAATTTTGGACATGTGTTTTGCAATTTACGCTGTGTTTATGATAGATAATGTTACTGATGTTATATCTTGTCTTAATTTCACATATAAAGAGAAATGGCAAACAGGTCACAATTTATCAAGAAAAAGAATATGAGAAAAATACCAAATGGTAGCAGCAAATACGGGATGTCTCTACTGTATGGAGCACAAGTAACTTGAGGAAATCCAGTTCCAAGTTTACAATTTAATTTAAGTCACAGTCTAGTGACTCTAGCCAGAGGAAATTTAAAAAACAAGTTGCAGCAATAGTGGAAACAAATTCAAAAGAAGACTGGCTCCTGAAATTCCTACAAAGAACTATGAGTCAAGCCTTCAGGGAATTCTATATTAAGGTCCCAGTTATGAAATCATGCCATGTCTCCAGATAGCAGGGTTAACTCTCTCTTATGGGAATTCCTTGGCAAACACACTATTTTATTTCATCACAATGATTAGAACTGCCTACTATGTGCCTGACACTTTTCTAAGCTCTTTCTCAACACATGTACCTATACTACAGCCCAATGAAACAGGTACTATCATTAACCCTATTTTACTATTGTGGATGCAAAAGTCCAAAGCAAGTGCCATGCCCAAGTATACTCAGCTTGAAAATGACAAAGCTAAAACTTAAACACAAACAATTTATTCTAGAATTGAATTTTTAGCTGAGCTATCACTTTGTTTTTGTTTTAAATATAAGCATTCCTGGTATCATAACATATATGTGCATACATATACATATATATAATATAAAGATACATTTATTGATTTCTAGGGAAAAATGAGCTTTCTGTAAAATCAAATGGTAAGAATAACACTTTTTCTGGGGGAAAAATTGGGCTGGAAGCAAAGAACCCCAAATAAATTATACCCAGCAACTCACTGAAAACAATATTAATCCCATTAAAACACAAATGCCTCCAAAGTTTTCTTGGCATTAGCCTCTAGTATCATGATGAACTCTTTTAACTGAAACCCTAAAGCTTATACATTTTCCTGAGATGTACTTCCTGGAGGGCATTTGTTTCTAACAGAGATATGTTTATCAAAATCAAAAACCATATCCAGACTATAATCAGTTTTTTTTAATCCATTATTTATATAAGGAAGGAAATGTCAACATGTCCCCTTAGTGTGCTCTTGCATTTCACCATAGCTTAACATAGTAGAGTGCAGGCACATTTAGCATTAAAAGAGACACTTTTAAACAGCTTCAGATCCTTTCATAAAGATATTGCACATGACTAAGGCCTTTCTTTAATTGTAAGAAAATGCACCCTAATCACTTAAAAAAATAACACTTATGAATCAATACTTCTTTCACATTATATTAACATCATTCCTTGTCTCAGTGTACTCCAGTTGCTATAACAAAATACCCAAGACTGGGAAAGTTATAAACAATAGAGATTTATTTCTTACAGTTCTATAGGCTAGGAAGTCCAAGATCACGATACCAGCAGATTCAGTGTCTGGTGATAGCTGCTTTCTGGATCCAAGACAGTGCCTTCTTGCTGTGTCCCACATGCTGGAAGGACAAAGGGACAAATGCTATTTCTGTACATGGCAGAAGACATGGAGGGGAAGGGAGCTATGAAGCCTTTTTTTTTACAAAGTAGTCATTCTGGTCATGAGGATGGAACTCTCATGACTAATTACTTCTGCAAAGACTTCACCTCTTCATATCACCAGCCAGGGATTTAGTTTCAACATGTAAATTTTAGAGGGACACATCCAAACCATAGTATTCCCCTGTTTATCAGTCACATAAGAATCAACAAACAGATATTATAGAAGAGTAAACATGATTTTAACTTGTTATTATTAATCCTGTCATTTTATATATGAAATTGGGCAAAGTACAAGGGTTTAGTCAATTTATTAAGGGTTAAAGCTATCCTGAATGTAATAATCTGCATTTTTTTCCCTACAAATATTTATTGAACTTCTACCATGGCTGGGGATATAGTGGATCACAAGGTGGACCTAAATGTCTCTTTGTTTATCAGAAGGAATATACAAATCTCGCTGTGACTCCAGGCTATCATGATTTTATGAGAAGAGTGAAGTTTTAGATTATTGTATTAACTAACGGATGAACTAACTTTCTGTATTCTGGGTATTGCTACCAGGCAATGAAACCCTTCTACTACACATATCTACATATAGATAAAACACAGAAAGCAGATGAGTTCAATCCAAATATGGGTTCCTCAATCCAATGACTTTCAAATATTACTCATCCATCCGATATATTGTGCAAGCATGCTCTTCTGAGTGATTTAATTGTCCTATAAACTAAAATACAGCCCAAACATGGAAATCCCATTTTCAAAAGAAAGAATCCTACTGAGAGTCTAATATTCTAAGATTCCTGCTCTGCTTTCTTAAATAAAATGCAATGCCCAAAATGTAACTTTGCTGAGATCAAATTGAGGAATGTAAATCTATCAATGACATTCTTCCATTCATCCCGCCCCTCTAAACCCTACAAACCAACCTCAGAGAGTAGGTGTGCTAATTATAATATTGGGTTGCACAATTTTCACTTGGGCTGGTGTAATTACCACCTGGGCCAATTCAGGGCTTCTGAGACATTGACACCAAGGTAGCCTTGAACATGGTCAAAAGAATTAGCAGTTCAATCACCCTTGAATATCAATGGAGGAGCAGGCAGAAACAAGTAGGAAGAGCTTTTAGGTAGTGAGGTAGGCCTGACACTCATGAAAAGAGAGACCACAACACAATAAAAAGAGAGAATCTCATCTAGGATGAAGGGGAATCCTTGCCTATTAGAAGAATCCTGGATCTGAGGGAGCAGATCTGGTCTGTCTGCCATGTTCAACTACTGGCTGATATCAGCTTGGGAAAAATATGGTCTCAGCATGAAAGCTGTTAGTCAGCTATGCTCCCCGTATACCCTTTTGAGCACCTCCATGGCCACCATGACATCTAATATTTTGGAAGAATTAACTATTTTTTCCTAGAAACTATGGAGAATAAAGTTACTGACAGGTTGCACGTACCACCTGGAAAAGTGTGTCTAACCACACTTTTGGAGGTTAAAGGCAGACACTTTATTAAAGTTTCAGTAACTCTACTGATGGAGGCACTGTAAGCAGGTCTTTTGTGGTTCCAAAGGCAAGATTTGTCATTGGTGAGGCAACCAGGTGACACCATTATTAACTTCTACTGCTCGTATTGGAAGGTGTCATTGTTCTCAGAATCTCAACTACCACATGTATACTTGTTCATCAGTGAGAATAATGACAATTTATGTTACAAATTACATCCTTAGATTACTGCTATAAAGTAAATAGAGAGCTGCTAAGACAAATTTTAAAGAACACCAACATCTAAAATATTGAGAAGGAAGAATGACATCAACAGTAAAGCAAAATAGAAACTTTCTACCATCTTTCCAGAAGTATTGTTTTGACAACCACGGAAAAAATTCTCTTGTGGGAGTCTAGGAATCTAACAAAAAGTTATAGCATACTCTTGGAGTAAAATATCTAAGAATAGATGCATTGAAGACAGTAAAAATTTTTATTTTATTCATGCCACCCCTCCTAAAAAGAAGTAAAACTTGGAAACAATAAGTATTCCCTCCACCCAAAAATCCCATGGAGGAAGATAAAAGCATACTAAGTATGTTCCTGGTTCCTTCAGCCATGTGAGATACTGACCAAGAGGACTACTTCTTGCTTGTACCACTCAGAAAACTTAAGTGACTAGCACAATTGAGTGGTTGGTATGGCTGGGAGTATAGAAGAGAGGACACAGACCCTACTAATTGTACTATGTACTCTTCCATGAGGTACTTGAGATCCCTCACCTATAGATCTTCTCAAACGACCCAGGGGCACTGCAAATGATCAGCATGCTTCCCTGCCCCTTCTTGGTAACAAGAAACATAAAATATTACTGTGTAATAATAGCCAAATCATCCAAGAGGTTAATTCACTCTAAGTACAAAATACTTGTAAACATATATGCATCCAATGTAGGAGCACCTAAATATATAAAGCAAATATTAACAGATCTGAAGAGAGACACAGCAAATCAATACTCATAGGAAACTTCAATACTCCACTTTCACACTTACACTGGACTAGAAACTCATTTTAGAATAAATGGACCTAAGAGACATATATAGCATTCTCTCCAAGAGCAACATAATGTATATTCTTCTCAAAAGCACACAGACTATTCTCCAGGATAGATCAAATGTTGGGTCACAAAATAAGTCTTTTAAAAAAAGAAGATTAAAATAATATCAAGCCTCTCTTCTGACCACATGGTGTGAAACTAGAAATCAACAACAGAAGGAAATTTGGGAAATTCACAAATATGTATAAATTAATAAACTTTCTGAACAACCAATTGGTCAATGAAGAAAGCAAGAAAGAAAAAAATATTTGAAGGCCAAGAAAAATGAAATACAATACACCTCAACTTATGGGATGCAGCAAGAGCAGTTTTAAGAGAGAAGTTCATAGTAATAAAAGCTTACATTGAAAAAAATCTCAAATAAACATATATTTTACATCTCAAGGAAACAGAAAAGAAAGAACAGACTAACCCAAAAGGAAGGAAAGAAAAGAAGTGGAAGAAGATAAAAAAAAAAAGATAGGAGTAGAAGTGAATAAAATAGACTAGAAAGCCAATTTTAAAAAAAGTTAAATAAAACTGAAAATAAGAATTGATTTTTTGAAGAGATAAAAATATTGACAAACTTTTAGTTAGACTAATTGAGTAAAAAAAAAGAAGCAAACAAATTTAATCATAATGAAAAAAGATGCATTACAACTGATACCACAGAAAGACAAAGGATCATAAGAGACCACTACGAACATTTATATGACAATAAATAGAATCACCTAGAAAATATGAATAAATTCCTAGCAAGATACAACTTTAAAGACTGAATCAGAAAGAAATGCAAAATCTGAAAAGAACTTTGAGCAGTAAAGAGATTGAATCAGTAATCAAAAACCTCCCAATAATAAGAAAAACTAAGGACCTGAAGGTTTCATTAGACATCACACAATTTAAGGAAAATTTACATCAGACTTTCTCAAACTTTTCCAAATGAAGAGAGAACTTCCAAACACATTTTATGAGGCCACACCACCGTGATAACAGAGCAAGACAAAGACATTGTCCCAACAGAGAGCTATTGGCCAATATCTTGATAGATACAGATGCAAAAATCTTCAATATGTTAGCAAACAATTCAACAGAACCTAACAGTTCATGGACCATAATCAAATATGACTTAGGTCTGGCATTCAAGAATGGTTTAACATACAACAATCAATATGATATAGCACATTAACAGAATGAGGATAAGTATTACATGATCATCTCAATAGATTCAGAAAAAGCATTTGAAAAAATTCAACAACTTTCCTTGATAAGAAAAAACAACACTTAACAAACAAGGAATAAGAGAAAATACTCTAACATGATGAAGGACACATATGACCAGCTCACACTAGCTTCATACTCAAAGTAGGAAAGATCCTAAAAGACAAGAACGCCCACTCTGACCACTTTTATTCAATGTGATACTGTAAGTTCTAGTCAGAGAAATTAGGATAAAGAAATAAAAGTCATCCAAATCAGAAAAGAAAAAGTAAAATGGTCTCTGTTTGCAAATGACATAATCTTATATGTAGAAAACTGCAAAGATTGCACACATATACACACAAAAAAAAACCTTAGAAATAATAAATGAGTTCAATATAGTTTTAGCATAAAAGTAAATATCAGTTATTTCTATACAAACCAACAACAAGGCTACCCAAAACAAATTCAAGAAAACAATTCCATTTACAAGCATATCAAAAGAAACAAAATACTTAGGAATAAATTTAACCAATGAAGAAAAGTTTTGTACATTTAAACTTATATAGCATTACTAAAAAAAAAAGGATATAAATGAATGAAAAGATAATTCATGTTTATGCATTGAAAGAATTAATAGTGTTTAAATGTCCTTAGCATCAAAGTGATCTACAGATTCAGTATAATCATAATTCCAATGATATTTTTCACTGAAATAGAAAAAGAATGATAAAATTTGTATGAAAGCACAGAAGAACCTGTTTTTAGTCAGCTTTTCACTGCTGTGACTAAAAGACCTGACAAGAATAATTTTAGAGGGGGAAAAGTTTATTTGGGGGTTCATGGTTTCATGATTTCAGAGGTCTCAGTCCATAGACAACTGGTTCCATTCCTCAGGGCTTGAAGTGAGGCAGAACATTATGGTGGAAGAGTGTGGTAGAGGGAACTGGTTCACATGATGATCAGAAGCAGAGAAAGAGAGAGAGAGAGAGAGACTCTACTTGCCAGATACAAAATATATACACCAAAGGCATGCCCCCAAGCCCCACCTCTTCCAGCCACATCCTACCTGCCTATAGTTACCACTCAGTTAATCCCCTGATGGGGATTAACATGAGCTTTGGCAGTGGGAGTCAGGGAGTACCTAATATCTAAACCATAACAGAATAGAATAGTCGAAACAATTTTTAGAAAGAAGAATGATATTTAATGAAATAAATGAAAGAGAATGATATTTAACCCTACTTTACAACATATTTAAAAAAAACTTCAAAATCAATTAAAGACAACCATAAGAAAAGAAATTGTAAAATTCTTAGGAAAAGATGGTGGGGGGTGGGCAGGGAACATCTATGGCAATGGTTTAGGCAATGATTTTTAGAATTTGGCAGGAAAAGTACAGAAAACAAAACAAAAATAAACAAGTTATACTAAAAAGATTTTGTACAGCAAAGGAAATGAAGTAAAAAGGCAACTTAAAGAATGTTTAAAAATATTTTTAAACTATATATCAATGTGTTAGAATTAAAAATGTGTAAGAAACTCATACAATTCAAAAGCAAATGGAAAAATAAATAACCTGATTTAAAAATGAGCAAAGACCTAAGCAGACACTTTCTAAAGAAGACATACAAGGGACCAACAAGTACGATGATCAGCATCACTATCTTGGAACTTGAAATCACAATGAAATCACATCTGTTAAGATATTTATTATCAAAAAAGACAAGTGAGAGCAAATGTTGATAAGAGAGTGGAAGAGAAAGAATCTTTATACACTATTGGTGAAAGTGAAAATTGATGCAGCCACTGGTAAGCAATATGGACCTGTCTCAAAAATTAAAGAAAGAATTACAATATAACCCAGGAAACCCACTTCTAGTGTATAGACAAAGGAAAGAAAATTCTTATCTCAAAAAGATATTTCCTCCTCTATGATCATTGCAACATTATTCACAATAGCCAAGATATGGAAACAACTTAAGTGTTCATAATTGGATGAATAGATAAGGAAAATGTGATACACATACACATAATGGAATTATTATTAAACTGCAAGAAGAAATCTTGCCATTTGAAACAACCCTTTGGGATTAACCCAGAAGACAGTGTGCTAAGTGAAATATGACAGACACAGGATCTCACCTGAATGTGGAATCTTCATAACAAACAGCAACAGAAATCAAACTCATACAAACAAAAGCAGGGGGTTAGTTACCAATAATTAGAGGAGGAGGAAATGAGAAGATAGTGATAAGGTATAAGGTCCCAATTATAAAATGATTGTTTCACAGATCTCAATTACAGCATGGAGTCTTTAGTTAATAACAATGTATTCTGCCCTTGAAAATCGTAAGAGTACAGGTTTAAGTATAGCCTTAGGTATTCACACACACAAACACACACAGTAACTACTTGAGGCAATGGATATAGACACATATGTCTCTATATATGTATAATATTTTTGCCAGTTTTATCCCAATAAAGCTAATTGAAAAGAAAGGTGGACAATCATCATCTCCTCTTAGGTTTCTTAATGGTACTTATGATTCCCAGAACTATCCCTTTGCTTCTGCATCTTGCCCTAAGCCCCTCTCCTTCCTTCTAATCTCCAACATGACATCACTGACATCATATTTGCTCTTAGATTCCAGCCCGATGTGCCATAGTCAGACTTGCTGCCATCACAAAATTTCAAATAGTTATTTCATAAATAATCCAGTCTCTTGAGATTGCAAGTTTTGAGTGGATTTTTCACCTACCTTTAGCCTCTATAATTATTTAATGACAGCATCTTTTACTGAATTTGTGAACAGTTAGGAAATGCCAACTCAATGCCTAGCACAAAGACAAACAATTCTCAGTTGATTCTAAATAAAAATAAGTTATATCCCATGCTTGTATGATTTTATCAAAATGGATTCTACTGTCATGTATAACTAAGAAGAATATTTAAAAAAAAAAAAAAGAGATATGGGCTAGTGTTAGATGAGTGCATTAATAATCCAGGATTTGGATTGTTTATGAAATGTTCTCAAAATTCAATTAATTAAAAGATACAGAGTTAATGTCAGATTACTGGCGAACTTTCCCTGACTTTATAGATTAGGTCTTAAAGTTAACTATAAAACAAACTTTTTGCCACTGAAGCAGCATAGACTCGTGCAGTCTTCTAAACCTTCCTCTACGGAATTCTTCTAGAAATGGAATATTATTTTAGAAATTCTTCTCTAGAAATTCTTTTCACCCTTTGGAAGTATTTATCATGGCTTAGCATATGTCATATTTTCAAAGCAGTAGTGAGGGACAGCAAAGTGGAGAATAATTACATTGCTCAGATAATCCAGTTATGGGTGTGTGTTGGTTATCTGAGAACTGAGTGCCCCTTGAGAGCTAAATAACATAGGTTCAGACCTTGATCCAAACCCCGTGAAAGGTTGTCTCAAATTTTCCTATTTTCAGGAAATACATTGTTATGCTATGAATCTGGAATGTCTCCCAAAACTCATGGGTTCAGAAGTGGAGCATTGGGGAAATGATTAGATCATGAGAGCTCTAATCTCATGGGTGGATTAATCCATTGACTGTGGAATGGATTACTTGGAAGTGGAACCTCATTAGAGGAAGTAGGTCACTATGATCTTTCCTTTGTCTCCACTCCCAGTTTCCTCTCCCTCTTTCTCTCTCTCTCCTGCCCCTTCTCCCACATATTCCTCTTTCCCAGCTGCCATAGGCAGAGAAGCTTTTCTTACCACACCCTTCCTCCATGATGTTCTGCCTCATCTCATGTGCAGAGCAATGCAGCCAGCTGACCATGAACTGAAACCTCTAAAACCATAATCCAAAATAAATTTTTCCTCTTCTTACTTGTTTATATTGGGTATTTGGGTCACAGCAATGAAAACCTAACTAACTCATGTATCTTCTCATTTTTATCTCTGATTCCACCAGCCCATTTCTGATAAATTGTGTTCATTTGAATGTGGGCACACTGCAAGGTCTTCTAACAGCTAAAAGGTACACAATTTCCTGTAGCAATGTGTACTAGAGAATAAAAGAAGTACCTCAAAAGGAAGCTGGAGTAGTGAGTGAGCTAAGGCCACACAACCAGGATCCTATAACTCCAATTCAGGATGGTACATATGGTTCTATGTACAACAGAACTCCATTCAGCCTCCCAAGTCGCTGGGATTTCAAGCATGAGGTAAAAAATAGATGAGGTTTGATTTACCTGTTTAAAGAATTGCTCTGGATACTGTGTGAAGGATATGGTGGAAGGTATATAAAAAGGAAACACGTGGATCAGGTCAGGAACAACTAAAATAGATAACAGAGAGAAGCTGGTGTAATATGGAAGAGAGTGGAAATGGAACTAGAGAAAGAAAGGTTCAACAATATTGGTAGAGGGAGGCAGAAGAATCAAAGATAACTCCTAGATTTCTAAATAATCCTGAATGTAGCTATACTCATAAACCAGGTTATTTTTCTTTGCCACATAAGAAATAGAACTCTTTAAAAGAAGTAAAGTTCCCACTTTAAAAGTAAAGAAGTAAAATATCCTATATTGCTATTTTATTATTTTTTAACCTTTTTCATTTAAAATATTTGTATTCAAACTTCATCAGATACCATGGTGGCACACCATTGCTACATATCATTCCAATTTTATATAAGTAGCTGGTAGGTAATTTTGGCTTTAATTATTTACATTATTTCTCATTGCTCTGTCATGTGCATTGAAGCAATATGACATAATTTGTCAAGAAAAGAGAATCACAGAAAGGGTCAAGTACCACAGATGTTCCAAAGAGAGCTTTTGCCCAGCATATCACATAGCTGTTATTTGGCACTTTTCATGTGCTAAACATTTGATTAACATTACTGCTGAATCTTCAGAAACTTTAGGGCAGGTAAGTTTGATTCCGCCCAATTATAGAAGCAGAGGTAAAAAGGTTAAATGACATACTTCCAAGCAGAAGGAAGAATTGGCCTTAAAGCAAGAGGAAGCCCTCAGAGTATCTTAATCTTAATTATATGTTCATTATTTTTGGAACAAATTAACCATCATTAATTGATGCCTGTAAAGCAGTTGAAATTCAAGGAGGAATTTGGAGAGCAGAAAAGAAGGATGCTATAGGAAGAGACATTTCTCTTTCATGTTATTTTGCACCAGACCTTTAGCTGTGAGCCTGGCTTATTATTAACTACTGTAAGATCTTATAGGTACAAACAGAATAGAACCGTACCAGCTTGACAAAACAGATGATGCTCTGTTTATTAATCAAGAGGAAAAGAAAAAAAAATCATTTTACTGACAGAGCAGTATTAACTTCAGAGCAGAATTAACTTCACAGATGCTTTGAAAGTAGAGCTATGAAGAAATTTAGTTACTGCTATAAGAAAATTGGAGGATAAAGGAATATAAAAAATGTGTAAGAAAACCGATGTCAGGATTCATCCATGCTGAAACACAGGGAAAAGACAGCCTTTTCCTTCTGTATCCGAAGTGCATTGCTATTCTAACTTCAGTGTGTGCCAAAATCACTGCAGGGTTCTTATTAAACCTGCTTAATCCACAGTGCTGTGCTCAGAAAGTCTGTTCTGGTAGGTCAGGTCTGGGTCAAAATTTAAGAATTTGGGTTCAACAGAAACTCCCTGGGGAATTCCAGTATGAGTGGAAGTGCTAAGTTGATGTCCACCACAATACTGGGCACACAGCCCAAGAACCACAGCTGCCTGCTTAGGTAAATGCCTGCCTGCCTGCCTGCCTTCCACCAGTCCATTCTCCTGAGTAAATCTGGGTGGACAGGTTCCAAGCATCACGTGTAATCACTTAAAACAGTCATCCATGTTACCTCCCTTGTGAAGCATTTCCTGAGTTCCTCCAAGCTAAATGAGCTCTTTAGTGCTTTCAAAGCTCTGTTTAATACTTTTATTATAGCATTAATCAAATTATATTATAATTATCTTCTTATGCGAGTCATTCTCCTATCAAAATATGAGTAACTTGAATATGGTTACTTCATTATTATATTTCTGGCATCTAGCACATTTCTTGGCACAAAAAAAGGTACTGATTATTTCTTTCCTCCATAAAAGAATGAAAGTATAGAAGAACCATGAAATTAAAGCACCACAGGTCTTGGTTAGTACTTCATATCACAAGGGCACCTAGAAAATTAGCAACTATATGGCTTAGCCAGATGAAAGGATATATTAATCAGCTCAAAGTGACATACAATGTACCACAAATTGTGTACTTACAATGTAAATATGTTTCTTTCAGTTCTGAAACCTGGGGAGTCCTAGATCAAGGTACCTGCAAGGCAGATATTTTCTAAGATCTTTTCTGCTGGTTTGCAGGCCTCCTACCATCTTGATATGTGCTCACATGATGCCTTCTTTGTATGCTCTGGGGGTTGGGGTGGGAAAAGAAAGCTCTCTGGTGTCTACTTATACAGATACTAATCCCATCATGAGCCTCCACCTTCCTGAACTCACCAAACCCTAATCACTTTCCCAAAGCCTCACCTCCAGATACAATCCTATTGGTGATTAAGACTTCAGTGTATGAAGTTAAGGGGGACAGAGTCAGTCCATAACAGCGTAATAACCCAGTCATCTGAAGCTGATCACCTGGCTGGAGTGTCTACCCTTAGCATTAAACCATGTGGAGACTAAGATTCTGCATCTATAAAATGAGGAGTTGCTTTTCCCATCACAGTTATTATCAGGGAAATGTGCTGAACAGGCTCTGAAAATGGTAAAGCATTATCCACAGTGTAGTTAATATGAGGTCTTCTTTAATTTGGAGGCTACTGCAGTCTGTAAAAACTCCTCAATTGCTAGCAGCACCACACTGAAACTCAGCAGGACTGGCAATTGATAAAGCTTGCATTTTCTCTCTTTGCTTAGAAATTTTCACCATGGTGTAATTTTTATTAATTTATTTGAATAATTTGATAAACATAATTTAATCAGTATAATAACTATCATTAGCTTTGTTTGTAGGCAAACTCTTTAATGAGAATGCTGAGGGAAATTTTGTGCGTTGGATTAGCTTTTATTTGTATTTTTTGGCAGTCATAACACATGGTTGGCTCCTTATAGTGAGGCTTGTACTGAACAGAAACCCTATCCATCACCCCAATGGTATGCCAGGGGCAAATCACACTCTTTTATTTTTTTCTGGAAGAAATTTATACCATAGTGTCACCCTCAGGCTTATGCAGCATAGGAGATAACAGAGAGGACATATATCCCTGGAGGGGTGAAAAGGAGGAGGAGGGAGAAGGACTGGTTTGGAAACAGACAAGTACCTGGTCTCTCTGCATTAGCCTATTATACAGGTTAGCAATTTGTCACCTAGGAAAGCACAGAGGAGGGGGAGAAGGAGATATTATGTCATTAAATTGCAATGAGGTAAACTATGGCAGTGATTGTCTTTGAATGTCTCGATGGAGTGGCGGGAACTGACAGGAGTGGACGCTGCAGGAAAATCGCAGTTCGTAACTGATGGGGTGGGGAGCTAGCCTCTTCCCTTCAATGTTCTCTTGCTCATGACTTCTTTAATGTATTGCTTGCCTTCTGACAAGCTGGTCCTCTCTACTTTTGACTATTCTCAAAGTTGTCATAAATAAAGGGAAATGATGCTCTGGGAGAATTTCCACAAAAATGCCTCTGATTTTATCATCCCAGCACACAGTATCTGCAGTACCTAGTTCTGACATAGCATTTTGAACAGAGTAAGACAGAAAAAGCCAGTAGACATAAGCACTCCTGCATCTACAGCATAAAAACAGTTATGATGACTGATCCACAGGCCTAGCCACATAAAAGTGCTACTTACATGGATGAAAACAAATGTCCCCAAAGACTTGTCACAGACCACTTAATTTGCTATTTTTATATTCATCCAAAGCTATCCCATGTTCTATATTTTTGTCTGCTCCCAAACAATCGTGACATGGCAGGACATTAATGGGGGAAAAAATAGATCAAAAACTTTTTCAAAGCAAGATCAGAGTTATGTTAAACCAAAAAGCATAATTATAGGTTCAGGAGTTTTTCATTATTTCTATAACTTTCATATCTACATGAAAAACTGGAAAAGCAAGGTGTCCTAATGTGAAAAAATCAATTCCAAATTTAACTTGCCCTTTTTGTGTTATTATGCACCTGAGTTTTTTAAGAATAATTAAAAACTAGAAAGCAGGCAGCATTATTATAATTATTAGAACCACTGATTTTTAGAAGTAATTTGGGGTTTTGAGATTGTGTCTGAGCCTATCTCCTTTCTTTTCTTCTTTCCTTAGATTAAATTTTCATATCTAGATTTTTCAGTGCATTTATTGTCTGGAATGGTTGAGAACCACTGTTAACTACTGGAGTATTCCAAAATTGCATCCTTGAATTGTTTCTCCTTACAAATTTACAAAAAGGTTAATTTTGGCTCTGGTTTTGAAGGTTTCAGTCTGTGATTGGTGGTGGACCCTGTTGCTTTGGGGCTAGTAGCAAAGCAGCACATCCTGGTAGGAACATGTGGAGGAACAAAATGACTCATCTCACAGCCAGGAAGCAAAGAAAGAGAAAGGAAGAGATTGGGTTCCCAAAGTGCCCACAGTGACCTAAAGACCACTTCTCATTGAGTTCTATCTCTTAAAGTAGTGCCAGCTGGGACCAAGCCTATGGCACGTGGAATTTTGGGGAAACTTAAGATCCAAACTATAGTACTCTGTATCTAGGCTTGTAGAGTTAAGAGTAGGTACTTAGTAAAAATGCAAGCAAAGAGACAAAGACAAGTGAAGTTTCAATTTCTATGCAAATCTTGACTGCATGAAGGAAGGAATGAGCAATTAAAACTGCAGTTATTATATATAGGCCAGGAGTTTTCTCACATCTCCATGTTAGGAAGCAAGAAAGAAAAATGAAGGGGAAAGCCCAAGTTCCAGGCCTAGACAACAAGATGGATAATAATGATGCCATACCCTGCGATACAGGTCACTAGATAGGCCAGTTGAGGGAGGAAAGAGAGAAGATTAGAAATTAAATCTGGACCATGCTGGGTTCTGAGGCATCTAATTAGACATCATATGGACATGATCACTAAATACGTGGACTTTGAGCTCAACAGTACATGTAAAAGGAATAAAAGAAATTTCAGTTACAGTTTCAGGGTAGGTAGAAAGAAAATGTAGAGCATAATACTGAGTTTGATATTGTTCCATGATTTAAAATTACATTTTCCAGAAATTTGTAAACTATAGTCTATACATAACTACAGTTTTAATTGCTTACTCATTCATTCATTCAAGTTTACTAATCCATTCCTCCATGTTTGATGCTGGACATGGAACACTGAATAAGATATTACCCTGTCAAGCCCATGTGATGCAGAGAAATGCCATAGAAATGCCTTTTTGCATAGAAAGGCTTCTGTCACTCTCACATAACATGGAGTAGTCTAGAGTTTACAGAAACACCCCTACAACCAGGTTGATCAGGTTCAAATTGAGTCTTCATCACCTGCTCGCTGACGTTGGAAAGTTTCTTAAAACTTCTGTCCTGTTTTGTTTTGTTTTCTTTTGTTTTCTTTTTTCACTCATCTTAAAAGCAATAGTAATCATTAGTTTCTCTTTCATGGGGTTGTTAGGAAGATTAAAGCAACATATTTGTAACCCTTACTGGCTTACAATAAATGCAATAAAAGTGTCAGTCATTATTAGTGCTACTCAAGTACATTTAAGGTCACATGATTCAGAGATATTAGAGTCTTTTTTATTAGTTTTTCATCTGCATATTTTTACATATGTGGGGAAGTTGGGAAAAAGTATAGTTACAGTGGCAAAAGTCAAAGATGAACAGTAATCAGACAAGATTGTTGATGCTTTTTGTGTTTACATGTTCTAACATCTCATATGGTTAACATCGAGGCCTACTGGCATACACCTCTGGGTTCATTAAGAATTAATCATAATAGAAAACACTCAAAAATATCTGTTGAGTAATAGAAGAATGAATGAATCAGGTATGCAGATCAGAACAGGCATAGAATCTCAGCTGGTCCAGGATAAATGATTAAGTACACAGTTAGGGAAATGCAGACAGAAAAATTCTAGAGACAATTTCACTAAAAGAATGAGGTTTAGTGGGCTGGGATTGTGGCTCAGTGGTAGAGCGCTTGCCTTGCATGTGGGAGGTACTAGGTTCAATCCTCAACACCGCATATAAATAAATGAATAAATAAAGGTCAATCAACAACTAAAAAATTTTTTTTAAAAGAATGAGATTTAGGCAAAAAGCAGATGACTGGAGAATAGGATTGCAAAATCTATTCACTGGAAAAAATATTTACAATCCAAGAAGCAAACTTAATTCCAACCAATGTCTCATCTATGATTTAAGAGGGATGGATGAATGGTAAAGGAAAAGCATACTTCCCTGGAAAAGGTACAGAAAAGAGAAATTTACTACATATCCTTTGCTGACTTTGTGTAATTGGCCATCAGCAGATGCCAGGCTAGTAGACTATGATCATAATTGACATTGAAAAAATCAATTGTAAAATTTTGAGCAACCTAAGGTTGATTTCACTAACGTTATACTATGAAACACAAACTGTTATGAAGACTTCTAGTATGGGAACAAAAGAGGGAAATAAATGCTACATAATCTTTTGGTTCATGCTGGAGTTGGGATTGATAGTCACACCCTAAACATAGACCCTGTCAACACAGTTTTTCCATCAAAATCTACATACAACATGAACCTGTAATCATGAGGGCCACTACTGAAAAATTTGGACACAAACCTGCTCTATAAAGAGAACTCTTAAAACCATATTGATCCAATGACAAATGAAATATATCATTTCAATGCACTTTAGATTTATTGACTTCTTTCAACATACACTGGAGTTAGGCACCTGCCATTGGCTTGGAATGGTGCTCATCTTCTTTGTTTTATTCTTCTTTCTCTTCTGTAAATAGTGGTGAAGTGTGATGTATTCTGTTCCCAAAGGATATCTTCAATCACAGCACAGGTCCCAGATGCTAGTATGTCAATGGTTCTGGAAAATGAGTTTGTTATACTCTATTATGAGCTGGCTCTACCTACATCATTTAAATCACTGGCTCACAGTCATGGATGTGGTGGCTCTAATTAACCTGTTCCATAAATACCTTTTAGTGAAGTCAGGCCAAAAGATTAATGTATTTCAATCTAGAAATATTATTTGAAATTGACTGGTTCTAGAAGAGATTAGAAATACTGCCACTGACCACATGCACAGAGTCATGAACTAATTATTAAACTGGCAATGTAGTAACTGAAAAACTATTCCACCATCTACTGAAAGCCATGGCAGAAACTTAATAGGTTGAATGTATATCAAAAACAAGGGGGAGGAAGCAATATCTGGATGCATGTCTTTTGTAAAAGATTTATGTTCATTACAAGCCCATAGTGATTCCAAGGTAGAATGGAAGCCATATATACAGGCTTCTTAGTTATTACGTTTTGCAGATGCAACAAAAAAGGTATGTTGGATATTTGTTTTGTAAAGGTCATTGAATATTAAAGAAATGTGAACATATAAATTCAGTTTAGTGTTATTCTGTCCATACAACCACAGAACAGTTAGATATGACTGAAAGATCTTATTTCTGAAAAAAATCGATATTTATTAGACCTAACAACTGTCTTGATGAGACTGTCTTAATGAACTGCAGTTAATTAAATTGATCAAATATTTTGGCAGATTTGTCACAGAATTCAAAATTGAATAAGAGCATACACCAGTGTTAACCTGAAGAAGGATGGGTCCCAGTCCTTTCATGCTAATGTATTAAAAAGTAACAACTGGGGCTCATCTAAAGTTTTTGCTCATCTGACCACATTGAGCCTCATCTCTTACCGGACTTTTCCATGAGCTCTCTGTGTGCTGGCCTCAAAGGAAGTTCTCCCCATATTTTTCACTTGCAGCAACTTTCATATATAAAAGAATTATTCTTATTTGCTTTTTGTTTGCATTCAAATACTCACTTTCCCTTCACAGTCTTAAATTAACTGTAGAATTGAACTCCATCTGAATGAACATTGTTGGGAAGGTCATGGACTGGCTGGGTTGTCAACCAACTCCTGTAACTTCCAAGTAATTCTCTTTGCTGTTTACTAGCTCAGAACTGAAAACAAACAAACAAAAAACTGCTCAAATTTAACATCTTGAACCTATATGCTATGGAGGGTATTAAAGGTATGAAAATACTCTGCAGTGCCCCCAGCGGGTTGGAAATTTCAAGTTATAAGTTTGAAAATCTTATTAAAGGGCCCAATGATAATAAATCAACCTGCAATGTACATTCCCCAAATGTATGCCATTTCTAATGTGTTATAGTTACTAATACAAGAAACTGAAAACATCTAAATAAAATCTAGTCAGTTCTAGTGTATAAAGCGATGGAAAAATAACAGAAAAGTCAAAAACAAAAGCAATAGCACCTGCCACAACTAATTGTGATATTCCATTTATAATATCAATCACTTCTAGCTTTCAAGTTTGCTTAAAGTTGTCATTCTTAACATATATTTTCTTTTATAATGCTTGTCATATTCATGTTCTAGGGTACTTTATATAATAAAATCACTTCATGTCTACTGTACTATCATCATTGTCCCTGAGCCATTATCAAAGAAGAAATTCATATCTCTACATCGAAAAATTCATCAAAAGTATTTCAAATGACAAATTAAAATGTTTAATGCAAAAATCAATAGATAAAAATGAGAAATATGACATTTTAAAGTACCTTCTGTTATGAGTTGAATTGTGCCCATCCAAAAAAAAATTGTGCTAACATCTGACCCCCAATACCTCAGAATATGACCTTATTTTAAAAAAAAAAAAAGTCTTTACAAAGGTAACACAATAGAATGAAGTCATTAGGATGTATTAAAATCAAATATGACCAGTGACCTTGTAAGAAGGGGAAATTTGGACACAGATGCATATACACACAGAGACAATCATGTGAAAGGACACAAGGAGCATACCATGTGACAACAAAGACAAATGCTGCAGCAACAAATCACCTAATCCAGGGACTGAGCAAACCACCCAAAGTTAGAGAGAGGCGAAGAAGCATTGCCCACAGGTCCCAGAGGGAAGGTAGACCTGCTGACATCCTGATTCTTTACTTGGAGCCTACTGAACTAACCCAGAATAAACTCCTGTTGCCCTGAGATACCCAGTCTGTTGTACTTTGTTAAAGTAGCTCTAGGAAAGTCACACAATTTTCACTATAAAACTAATGCCAGAATCCAGAAATAAATCCATGCATTTATAGTCAGTTGACTTTTGGGAAAGCCTCCAAGAATATCCAATGGGGAAAAGACAGTCTCTTCAATAAATAAGTTTGATATTCATGTACAGAAGTATGAAATTAAACCCTTCTCTGAATACACATGGAAAAATCAAGTCAAAACGTATTAATGACTTAAAAGTAATCTGTGAAAGGATTCAAAAAAACAGGAAAATTCAATGATATTGATCTGAATCATGAGTTTTGGATATGACATGAAAATCACATGTAACAAAAGCAGAAATGGACAAATGGGATTATATCTAACTACAAAACAAAAGAAACAAAGAGACAACCTACAGAATGGCAGAAAATACTTGCAAACCATAGGATATAAACAAGGGTTTAATATCCAAAATATGTAAGGAATTCAAACAATTCAATACCAAGAAGACACGTAAAACAATTTAAAAGCCAGGCTAGGTGGCACACGCCTGAAATCCTAGTGGCACTAGGCTGAGGCAGAAAGGTTGCGAGTTCAAAGCCAGCCTTAGCAACTTAGCAAGGCCCTAAGCAACTCAGTGAGACCCTGTCTCTAAATAAAACACACACACACACAAAGGGCTGGGAATGTGGCTCAGTAGTTAAGTGCCCTTGAGTCCAACCCCCAATACTGCCCCCAACCCTGTCAAAAAAGGCAAAGGCCTGAATAGACATTTCTTGAAAGAAGATACATGAAAGACCAACAAGTATATGAAGAAATGCTCAACAACACTAATTACCAAGGAAATACAAATTAAAAGTACAATGAGGTACCCTTTCCAGTTAAAATGTCTATCATTAAAAAGACCAAGGATGGGCTGGGGTTATGGCGCAGTGGTAGCGTGCTCGCCTAGCATGCGTGAGGCACTGGGTTCGATCCTCAGCACCACATAAAAATAAAATAAAGATATTCTGTCACCTGCAACTAAAAAATAATATTAAAAAAAAAAGACCAAGGATAACAAGTGCTGGAGAGAATATGAAGAAAAGGTAATATTGATGGAAATGCAAATTAGCACAACTCATATGGAAAACAATATGGAGACTGCTCAAAAAAATCTAGAATAAAACTACTCTACCATCCAGCAATCCCTCCAAAAGAAATGGAAATAGCATATTGAAACAATGTTTCACAATAGCAAGAGGTGGTCTTAAACTAAGTGTCCATCAAGAAGTGAATGAATAAAGAAAATGTCACACACACACACACACACACACACACACACACACACACACACCAGCCTTCAAAAATGAAGACAAATCTGTCATTTGTAACAACATGGATGAACCTGGAGTACACTAAGAGATATAAACTGGGCACAGAAAGAGAAATATTATATGATATGACTTACTAAGCAGAGTCTAAAAATGTTAAGCTCACAGAAACAGAGAGGAGAATGGCAGCTGCCAGGGGCTGAAGCAGAGAATGAGGGCAGATATTGGTAAAAGTATACAAATTTTAGTTAGATAGGAGGAATAAATTCAAAATAATAAATAACTAGAAAAGCTAGTGTCATTGATGTCACTGATTTCCTATTAAGCAGTTCTTTTTTAGGAAATTATGTTATATCATTTATCTATAGCATTATGGTGAAGTGAGGGCAGGCAGAGAAAGCACCATAAATGTCACATCACCTGAGACTTATATAATATTCCCTTAGAAAAATGTTAATGTTATACTTAAGTGCAGTAGTATAATAGTTAAGATATACAAGTCTTAGAAAAATGCTATCATGTATGAAATCTAAAAAGATGCAAATTATAGAACATTATTGCCAAGAAATGGTGAAGATTTGAAACCTCAAAATTATCTCGAATTCAAGTTGCCAGGGGAGATTAAGACCTAGATCACACACTGGTAGAGAAACTTGCCTTTTCATTTTCTCCTTCTTTCTCTCTCCCTTTTAGAATAATATCACAGTTGTATTTTTTTTAAATAGGAAAGTCTAATGAATAGGAATGTTTACAAAATGTCCTCCAGAGCCTAACAAAACTGCCTATGTGAACTTCATCACTTTTAACAGTCTGCTACCAGTAATTTCATAAAGGAGGGGAATTGCCCATTCTTTTCTCTCAAAATAAATCTTACATGTTAGTACAACCCTCCTCCCACTTACAATTTCCGTGTTTGTAATAATAATGAGGATATTCAAGGAGCCTGCTTGCACACCAAATGATAAAAACAAAGCTACTGTGGAACTATCATACAAGGATTTAATGCAGACCATCACAAGTCAAGGTCACGCTTGATCTCGGCTCCCAGAGGTGCTAACGGGCAACTTTCAGTGGATTCAAATTATGGGCCAGATCATTAAACGAGCTGACTGACTCACTCATACTTGCTATTAATAAAGAACTCATCTTGGAGATTTTCCGCACGGCTGTATGGATAACCTGAATTTATGTGGACCTCAGCAGTTCAAAGCCTGAATTCATTTTCTTGAAACAAGCAGAATCTGAAGTTTATTAGCATGGAAAAGAGCTCTCCTTTCATTAGACGATTCTGAAGTGCTGTCCATTACATAATATGCCACGCATGTGGAACCTTTAGAATAAAAATTGTGATTGCCACTCAATGGAGGAGTATTTCTAAGATGTGACAGATTTTATAACTGGGAAGAAGGAAGGATCTGCCTGTCTGGGTCTCTTAGCCTTTCAAACATGCTCTTTAAATTAAAATTATAGCACATAGAAAACTTCATTACCTGTTTCAGTTGTAGATAATTGTTTCTCCTCTTTGAATACGTGCCCTTTTCAGGATGAGTGTTCTGGACTCCAGAGCTGAACAAATGGTAAATGGGCTTCCCAGGCTTTCCTGCCGCATGTCCCACGGCAATTACCTACACGCTATAATAAATTAGGTACAAGAAACATTGACCCACATTTTAATTAAGTTTTAAGCAATTTTTTTACCTATGTTTTTAATAAATATTGAGAAGGTTAATTAATTTAAAGTTTTTTCTTGCCAAATTTTACTAAAAAGACACTAAAGTCATCAGTAGCAATGAAATAGAATCAACGTCATTGAAGTGAAATTGTGAAAAGAAATTGTGAAAGATTGGTTTCTGGTCCTTAAAATTGTTTAAATATTGAAAAAAATGGCTCAAGGGTTCCTGGTCTTTTTTTCTTACTCTCATTTGCCAATTTTAAATACATTTATTAAGCAATTATTTTTCTGAATATTAGCCACGTCTCTCTCAATGGGGGTGCAAAGATAATGAGCCTCCATCCTCAAATAACTCCCTGTTTAATAGTGAAAACACATATGGATAAATAATTAAATATCTTATGGAACATATCGGACAGAACAAACATTGGTGGCACCAGAAAGTGGGTCTCAGCATCTCCATGAGTAGAGGACAAAAGAAAAGCCTTCACTGAACAGGACATAGCTATCTGGCATTTTGAATGATGAAAAAAATCTCCAACAGGTAGGCAAAGTAGGGAGGGACAATTTATTTAAAAATGAAACATCATAGCATCCAAACTGAATTTCAAATAACTTGATGTGCTTGGAGTCTAGGTTGTGAGTAGCATATTAGGGGGAGAGAAAGATTTAACAAGAGGAACTTAGGGAACGAGGGATGTCATGGAGGAATGATTATAGGAGGGAGTAGACTTCCTTTTGTCCTCTGTCTGATATCATTAAAGGATTTTACCAGGGCCTAGCTAACATGGTTTTCATTATTAAAAGCTAATTCCAGAAGTTTACATGATAGTGGACGGAGTATTTTTGCATGTGTCCTTCCTGTCTAAAATGACCAAAATAAGTTATATTAAGAAAAAAATACATAAGACTAACTAAGAACAATAAAATAAATAACAATAATGGACCAAAATGTAAGATCAGAGATGGACAGACCTCAAGAGACTATTCTTTGAAGGTAGGTATATTGATTTTCTGAGGCTTGCATCATAAAATATCACACTCTGAGGACTTAAACAATTTATTTTTCTCACTGCTCTGGAAGCTAAAACTCAGATCAAATTGTTAGCAGATTTGGTTTCTCCAGAAACCTTTATCCTTAGCTTTAGAAAGCTACCTTCTTGCTGTGCCTTAGTCAGTTTTTGCTGCTATGACAAATTACACAGAGGAAATTACCAAAGCAAGGACCATTTTTAATCCTAGAAATTAAGACAAATGGAATAATAAGTTTTAAAAGACCTACTAAGTTCTGAAGAGAAGGCAAATTTAAACATATTCACAACCAAAATGTGGTGACATTTTAGAATTCCAAGAATAAACACACATTTCTTTAAAATTTCTGGACAAGCAGAAAAACAATAATCATATTACATTAGATTTAAGTATATCAGATAAAATGCAGTATGTCCAGCTAATATATAAACCTCAGATAAATAATGGATAATATTCTAGTATTATAAATGTTCCCAAGTAACACTGTGCATGATATATACTTATACTTTAAAAAGTATTCATTATTTCTTTGAAATTCAAGTTTAACTGGGTGTCCTATATAATTATTTGCTAAATCTAGCAACTTTAATTAAATTTCTTCTTTGTGAGATAACACTGAGTTAATATTGTCAATCTTCTAAATACGGAATCTTATGTCTAGCCAAATAATCATTTGGAAAAGTTAATCTTACAAAACAATCCCTTAAAAATTACTGAATGATATATGCAACAAAATAGTTAAGTTGAAATATTATTAAGTTAAAAATAAAAATCTACATTTAAAATCACAAAGCTATCAAGCCAGTAAGTATATGAAAGTTTGAGTGGGAAATAAATTGCAAAAGAGCAATCTAAGTCCTTGTCATACTGGAGGGGAGGATGTAAGAGATTCTAAATAAGGATGAAAATATGTGTTTAATAAAAAACAAATTTTGCTTTTACAAAATAACTCATTACATTATAAATTCTATTCACTTTCATCCAATCAACAGGCCTCTCTTGAAAGACCACATCACTAGCCATGCAGGATGTAACCCTTGTTCTCTGTTCTTCTGGAATGATCTGTACTCTTTATGGCCACCAGTGCTTTTATAACAGAAAGTAACAGTCCTCGGTGGATCTTCCTAACTACCTTTAGCAAAACTGCAACATCCACTGGCACTTCCTATCTTTTCACTTCTTAACCTTAAATCTTCCTATATCACTTATCGACTAGTAAGTACAGTGTATATTATACAATCTCAGCTTCATGATGGTTGGCATCTAGTAAGACCTAGATAAATATTCATTAAACTGAATTGTTAAATAGATCATTAATAAAATGTAATGAACCAAGCCAGGGTATGGCAGTTAAAAAGGGCAGGGTAGTAATAGAAAAAATGGAGGAGGACTAGTAATAATAATAGCAACAACAGCTGGCTAGATAACTCAATATTTTAGGAGGATCCAGATATTAGAAGAATGATAATAAGTTTGGTCTCCAGGTAAAGATGTCCAACATATAAATGGAGTTGTTAAGTCTACAATAATGAAAATGTATTATGCTGGAATTTGGCCTTGGGTGTCAAATACAGGTGATGGATGAAAACATAGATAAGATTTTCAATGAGTGTTGATAAAATGAAAACAAGACTAGGGATAAGAACTCTGGATTTAACAGTCTATCAGTTAAGGTTGTGAAAATCAAGGACTAGCAAGAGTGATCAGAGGCAGAGGACAATAAAAGACAAAGGTGTTGCGGTAAGCATGAGGGTAAAGTTTTCAGAAGAAGTGGATTTCATTATCAAAGCCTGCCTCAGAATCAAGGAAGATGAAGAGAGACACTACAGGTGGATTTGAATATGTGGTTGTTTGTCACTTGAATTTGACTGACAATGCATGCAGAAAGGCCCTGATCCTCTGCCCTTTCCATTTGCAATATGAATTGTTCCCCTCCCATCAAGACAGGGTGTCTGTGTTCTCATCTCTTGAGTTTGCCTGGCCTTGTCACTTGTTCTGGAAGCAGCAGCATGCCAATCCCAACCTGAAGCCTCCACTTCAACTTATTCTCATAATCTTGTCAGATCCACAACTGACTGCAGACAATTGTGAGCCTAGTGGAGACTAGAAGAATCACCCAGATGTTCTATGGATTTGTGAATTTTAAAAAATGCTCATTATAAAGCTGTTGAATTCTGGAGTGGTTTGTTACACACCACACATGTGCACGCACACACACACACACACACAGCAACTGTTATAAATAGGCAAAGGCTAATCCCTAAAAAACCACACAGGACTAATAGAAAAATAGGTTTGAGACAGTAGATATAGCAACTACAAAGTGCTTCAAGAAAACCTCAGTGAGTAGGAAAGGAAAAAGGCTGAAATCAAAGGAAGGAATTCTATGTAATTAATGAGTCTGGATCAGTGCTTATTCATGGGCTGTTGAGAAAGAAACAGATGGAGGATGACGGATTTTGTTAAAAGAGAAGGATAAAGAGATGAGGATGAAGGAAATCCTTGGAGGGGACAGGAAGGAATGAAATCCAAAGCACAGATGAATCAGTTAACCTTGGGGTGCAGGAGAGACTCCTTTCTTGTGACTATGGAGTGAATACAGGGGCTGTACATGGAAAGACTTTTAAGAACAAACAAGTATGGATGGATGGATAAGGAGAGTTGAGGGAAGCTACAGCAGTTAACTTTTATTTATTTCCATGCAAACCTAGTCAGAGAGTAAGATGGCCTTTGGTAAGAATTGGGGAGCTCAAGACAGCGTTCTCAACACTTACTGATGCTTTGGGCAAGGTAGCCCTTTGTTCTGAGAGGCTGCATGGAATGATGCAGAATATTTTGCAGCATCCTTTGGCCTCTACAAACTCCTGCCAATGCCAACCCTTCCAATTGTGACAACTAAACGTATCTTGGGACATTGTCAAATGCCTCCTGGGGATAAAGTCACCCCCCAGTTGAAAACCACTGACTTAAAGTAATTGGGAGAGTGAGATAAACCAGGAAAACTTTACCAAGATCTGGAGTGGCACAACCAGTTCCTAACAGATCAACCCTAAATAGATTAAGAACATCTTTTACAATGCATTTAAAAGCATACACCTGACATCCCTTGCTGTTTTCATGGTCAAAAAAATAAAAAGTTCTTGCTAAATTTTCTCTTCTGCGCTTATGGGGCCAAATCCTGGGATTTCTAGAGAGAAACCTATAACAAACACTTGGAATAAAATTAAAGTTTTACCAAAAATAAAATGCAATATTCCTTATTCAACCTTCTCCCTTATTTTACCTGTCAGTTCCCAAATTCTTTGTTCTTTGTGTGCAATAAGGCATCACACTTTTGTATCCCAGCTTCTGATTAAGACTCCTTTTTGCTCATCCTCAGAAATGTCCCTCCAGAGCAGTGCAATCTGGTGTGATTTGTAAGAGACATAACTGTGGCTTCTGGAGCCTTTCCCAATAGCATTCATGCAAGGTGACAGGTCTGAATATTAAACAAGAGAAAGGAAGGTGATACCCACATACATTGTTGTAAATTGTGACTTCATTCATAAAACTACTTTACTTAGCTGTAATTACTCTGCTACCCATTCATGCAAGTGAGGCATCCAGGAAACAAACTTGATTGGTGAATAAAAGCAAATTAAATGACAGGGACAGAGGTAGGCATATGAAAACCGAGAGGAGGCATTCAGTATGCAAATTCCCAAGTCTGTATATACAACCATTTACAGCTCCTGTCTTGGAATAAATTGTAGAGCAGTAAAAGCTACCGACTTTCTCCTCCATTCTGATTTTGAAAGCCTGGGTGGCATAAGGATGGGAGTTGGTTCCCAGCAGAATTACAGGGCTCAATAGCAGAACTGTCAAAATCTCTTTTAAGGGAGGGTGAGCGATCTACATTATCTGTGTTGGGGAAAGTACTTTCTTTGTTGATAGTGTCTATTCGAGGACTTGGCATTTAACAAATATGTTAATTAAAGCGTTGGACTACATCCTATAATGTTTACCATGCATTTTGTGACAAGTCCTATTGTGTTTTTATGTTAATATTATTCTTTAGCAGATAGCATTGTTCCTCAAGCAAATCAAACTGTTGAATCTAGGCACAGGATCAAAGTGAGATAAAACCAGGACTTTCTCCTGCTTCATTTTGTTTGACTCTGATGAGAGGAGATGCTAAAAAGGTAAAATTTCATTTTATTAAAGCAAGTATGACCGCTCAGTATCTTTGACTAGGAGAAAAGAAGACAGAGAGAAAGAGAGAGAGAGAGAGAGGAAGAAGGAACAAGAAGGAGGAGTGGAGAGGAGGAGAAAAGAATAGAAAAGTACATATTTCCTAATATGTACTTGATTCATTATTCTGGGAGGGGAATGAAATTCTTAACTACAGTCACAGTTTGCAATAATCTTTAATTGAGATTCTAGTCAAGGGGCCAATTTCCATTTGTTATATGTATGTGTGTTTTTCATCTAACATAACACAGGCTCATACAACAGGAGATTAAGATAAATTGAAGTCTTCCTCTTCCTTCTTAATTTGCTTCCTTATTCCATACACAAAGAACCTGCTTGAATATGAGAGATTTGACCTAAATTCCATTTTATCAAGAAGGTTGCCTGAAGTTTACAATGTGAAAATAACGGGGGAAGGGGTGGGTGTGCATTTGATTTCTCAAAGTTCAAATCTAGGAAATATTAGCATAAGCACTTTGATAATCATGACAGTAAGTCTGGAGAGTTAATCTCTAAAGCAATCAGAATGCAGATCCTCTACATCTTTATAGATCAGGATGACCTATTTTAATTAATTATTCCAGATATAAAGAGACAGCTGCTTTACATAGAAGATTGGAGCTGTTATCTGCTTTCAAGACTAGGTTACCTTGAGTAAACTGCTCTCAAAACCTCACTTGATATGTGATTTTTTTGAGTGATTCTCCAATGTGATTGGGAAAAAAAAGCTATGTGGCCCTGCTGGCAGGTAGCACACCATACAACATGGACAAAAGTCACGCTGCCTTTCTTGAATTCTAGCTCCATTACTTATTAGTTGGTTGATTCTGAGCAATTGATTTAATCTCCTGTGATTCAGTCTTTTCATCTAAAGTGTAGACAACAATACTGCATTCATAAATAATCCATAAAAACCTATTACTAATTCTGTTGCTATAATAATAACAATTATTAAGTATATCGCTATGCTTATTTACAACACAGCATAAGGACTTGCAGATATTTTTCACAAATTAAAACAAAAAAACACTGGGTGCAGCGGCACATACCTGTAATCCCAGGGACTGGGGAGGCTGATGCAGGAGGATGAAAAGTTCAAAGACAGCCTCAGCGACTTAGCGAGAGACTCTGTCTCAAAATAAAAAACAAAAAAGGCTGGGAATGTAGCTCAGTGGTAAAGCACCTCTGAGTTCAATCTTTAGTACCAAAAAAAAAGGACATTATATTGTGGAAACTCAGCGTTGTGTTTCCTATAGAAGCAATCATAATCCATCTTGTTTCACATTGCTTATTTGCTTCAGTCTACTGAACTTTGTTCTACTTACCTATGTAAAGATTAAATGAAATAATTAAAACAATAAGTAATAATTGTTAATATTTGTTAATCACAACATAAAACTGATGCTGTCTAAAATACTTTTACAGATATTATCTTATTTAAAGCTCATTATAAACTTATGGAGTGGGAGCTCTTGTATTTCCATTCTACAGATAAGAAAATTGAGGCATAATGAACTTGCCTGAGGTCAGACAATCAGTAAATGGCAGAGTAGGGTTTCCAGCTCAGGATGGTAAGTACCCTCTGTCATTCCTTTAATCCATATCCTGGAGGTTAACATCTTGAGAAATGTTACCCACTAGTGGTGGTGTGATTTATTAGCCGTATATTTTTAATCCACTGGTTTGGCCTGTGATAGTGATGTATTTGTGGAGAAGTGGACGAACAAATCATTTATAGGAATTGAATTTAATAAGGAAATACTTTTAGTTCCTTCGAATCTGAGGAGATAATCATTTTTGCAGATATTCTAACCCTTAAGTTTTATTTGCCCCCAAAGCCAAATCTTCATATAGTTCATAATGCTGTATTCTTATTTTATAGTATCACCATTTTGATGACTGAATTTGATTGTCATTGCTTAAAAGTCATCATTGGGAAAATATTTTCCCCAAACATCCAGTACCAGAAACAGTTAAAAGATTTTACTAAGTCAATGGACTTCAGTTTCTACACAGGAATTGACATTTAATATCTTTCCTGGGTCATTATTAAGAAACATAGTACAAACTAAAATCATTATCAAGTCACAAAACAGGGTAAAAAGAGTCTATGAATGTCTAAGCGTGTAGTTTTACCCAGCAGTTTCAGCCATCATTAGCTAAACTGTCTTCATACTTTCAAAAGCTAAACCATGCCTAATGGTATCCTCACTAATAGCAGAAAAACATTTGAGTAAATTCATTTTTTAAAGGATCATTGAGTGCCTTAGCCAGTTAAACCGGAAGCCCATAGTAATCAGAGAGGCATTGCTTGCCTTCTCCTATGGTTTCTTCATTAGCAGTAGTAATAACGACAATAGTTACTTCATAACTAGTACATTGTTAAGACAATCCCTGGGGTGCCCTTATACACTCTATTTAATTTTGGCTTCCGGTTCGGTCAGTTTATTTTGCAAGCCAATTGCCTCCCTGCCATCCCCAGCTCTCCAGAGTTTGCCTAACTTATGGAAATCAAGCTGTTTTCTTTCTGCTTCATGCATCACTGCTAACAACAGCCAAATAACTGAACACAGAATTCAGTCTTCAGTGCTTAGACTACGCAAGCATCTGAAAATACACAACTTTATTTTTAAAGTCAGAATCCAGTCTCTTGTTCTGAAAAGTGTTAAGAGAACTTCTCTCCCATGTCAATTTGCATTTTCATACGAGCATTTGACTTTGTTGTTTTGTTGTTGAATACTTGTTCTCATGTCATTTTGGAAACATTCAGTCAGCCTTCAAGATGGTTGTATTCATCTCATATGTTCTTTACCCTCCACACACAGCACCTTGATTACTGCTTGATTACACTGTAGGCATCTAATAAGTGTTCATTAATTAACAGCAGCTAAACCACTTAGTTTATGGCTCACACTATTGAGCAAACATCTGGACAGTGAGAAACCCACCTATAGCGCTACCATTTTTAACATTCAAATTTAACACTCACAAGCAATGACACCAAAGATATGTATTCATATGGTTCCCGGGGCAGTGTGAATTAGTTCAGGTATCCACTGATTTAGTTTCCAGACCAGACACAACAGAGAGCAGTAATGCAATTTCTCCAGTAATTCTTCCCATGACAATTTTTCATTTTTCCCTGAGTCTAAAGCACCTTCCATGTATATACTTCTTCTAAGTAGGATGGCTATGAAAAATGAAATGGAAAGAAGAAATAAATCTCTTGAATAATTAAAGAATAAAATGGAGTATTGTTTTTACGCTTGAGTGGTCCAAATTAGTTGTATACATGGATTTATTGTATTGATAACTGATACAAATTCTATTTTATTACTGCCCTGGGAACAAATACTGGAAATAAAATGGTCTAATCCTTACCCTGTTACAACTGATGCCAAAATTTTGGAACAAGTCTTCTGCTTAAAACTTTTGAATGATTATAGAAATTACTCTAGAAGGAAATCAAAATTTCTAACCAGAGAACCCATTGTTTTGTCAATATACTGCTAAAACAGAAGCAGTATGTTATTTTATAAACAGAAGCAGATGTTACTTTGGCATTTGTTTTCATGAAGAAATTTTATAATGCTACTCTTCCCCCTTAGAACATGAAATGATTTCAAATTTTGAAAAGGAGACTATGGAAGCCACAGACTCCTCTGTATTTTTTTAGCAATTTAATTTCCTCCTGTCTTGATTCTATTAGAATAGCATAAATTACAACAAAAATTTAATAAAGTGGACGGTTAACTGGATTTAATCTATCCTCTTCAGAATAAATGAGATTAACCAGATAAAATGCAGATTTGTAAAATATTTTAACCTATAAGGTAAATAAATCTGTAATCAAAAAAATCCGCAAAACTGCACAGTCCAGAAACTAAGGGAAATAGTTTTAAGATGAAAACAAAGGGTAACAAGCAAAATAGTAGCTATTTATTTCTTCAAAAAATAATTAACCTTTGGGAAGGCTTTCTGTCAATGCAGTCTTTGTCAATTAACAGTCAGGCACATTCCTGATAAGCAAGTAACAGGAAGCAAATCTTGGTTGCACTCAGTCTCCAGAGAACTAAGACTTCCCAAGTTTTTCTTATCATTTTGAAATCTGCAATTTCTCTTCTTGTTTATTATTTCTTTATTGTCATCCTGTAGGTTAATGCAATACATTAAAATCATTAAAATAAATATACAACACCCAGAGATTTTGCAGTGCTGCTAACCAGTAATAACAGTAAGACTTCTCTCATTATTGCAATTGATGAGGAACAGACTTTACGTGTGTTGAACTTGAGAACAAAAACAGACAACTTTATGTTCTCAAGAAGCTTTTCCATGTTCTTCTTGGACCTAATCTAACAGATTAAAACTGTTTTTTTCTCTGGTTCCTAAAACAGCATATTAACACACTGTCTAGTAGATGGTCAAGAGAAGAATAAATTTCCAAAAGATAACTCATAAACTAAAAGCTAAATATTAAAATAGAATTTAAGAGAATAAAATAGAACTATTATTCACCTCTCTGGGACAAATATGGCACAAGTTAATTATTCCAAAGGACCAATTTCATTTTTCTCATTTAAGAAAAAAATTTCTTTTCATTAATTGGTGTGCTAATCATTTTGCTCACTGTGGTGAAGATTAGCTTGGAATTTAAATTAAAATATTGTGACTTTTCAGAAATAAGTCAATTTTAAACAAAATTATTATATATGTTTGTGTATCTTTTTAAAATATGTTTTAGTTGTATATGGACACAATAACTTTATTTTTATGTGGTTCTTACAATCAAACCCAGTGCCTCACACATGCTAAGTAAACATTCTACCACTGAGCTACAAACCCAGCCCTGTTTGTGTATCTTTTATGAAAGGGAAATTTATAAACCAAGTTTTGCTAAAACATATTTGACCTCCAACTCTGAAATACACTGTTTCAGATATAAAGGGGGCGATGGAAAGACCTGACCATGTGAGGACAATAGCTTCAACATGAGGCATTTAGATTCTTTTACATGTATTTTATTAAAGTTAAGGCATCCCCAAAATTTCTTGATAACAAACGAACCTACCTTCTAAGACATACTACTAGTTCACACCAGGAATCTTTCAAACTTTGGGGTAATTCACTGAGTAATGATTCTGATTCTGGTTAACCCTTAAAATTAATCAAGTTTAGTATCATGAAGCAAAAAGTAAACATAGAGGTGGATGATTCAGTTCCAAATGAGTTACCAAATGCTTCGTGGGAGAAGAACATAGATAGGGAATAGTGTTAGACATTTAAAATTTCATGAAGGATATTTGTTCAGCTTTAGTAAAAAAAAAATGAAACAGTTATAAAACACAAGTCATTGAGTATGACATCTTAGTTGCAAAGGAATTTAGGAATGAAATACATGCATGAATTTATATAATATCATTATGCATATATGTACTTGTTTAATTGGTTAGTCATACACAAAATAACAATTTTCACAACCAATCTTTTTAAAATAACATTTGAATTTTATAAAATATGGAACTTAGACTAAATTTTAGGAATATAAAAAAAGTTAGTAATTAACTATTTTGTATTTATTGCCTTCCAAAGAACATGATTTTTTAACAAGTTTCCTATATTAAAGCCCCTCAAGATTAAAGAGAAATCTCTGCTTTTATTACAACTTACAAACAAGAAATAACTCCAACCCTATAATATGTTCCCCCAAAGTAGACATTGTTATTGAGCTAACACTCCTACCATTATAGAATATCAATTTTTTCATACAGTGCTATAAGATATGTCAATAACTGACTGTAAAACCAGGAAAACCCATGTTCAAATTGGAATCTGGGGTCTCAAACAATTGTGACCCTAACTTCCCTCAGCCTTGCTGTTATCCAAAATGAGTATGAGGAATCTCTTTGGAAACACGAAAACATTGAAAGCCTACTTTCTGTATTGTTTTAAACATAAAGATAAAAAAGAGTGCCCTGGTGTGACCCACTTCCTCCCCACTAGACACACACCAAGCCCATCATCAGAGAAGGGTATGGTAGTCTGGCTGGATTAAAGCTACAGGATGCCTTTGACATGGAAGTGAGTTCTTTCTCTAACCACTTTAGTCAATATCTCCTTAGAGATTTAAGAGGAAAGAAGGAAGGAAGGAAGGAAGGATGGAAGGAAGGAAGGAAGGAAGGAAGGAAGGAAGGAAGGAAGGAAGG
>PVHX01007847.1:12049-33765 GCA_004024805.1 Geosciurus inauris | reverse complement strand
TTGGGATTTGCTTGAGCCTTTTCCTGACAGTAAGTAGACAGAAGGGTTAAAGTGCATGCAATTTGCTTTACCACTACAGTTATGTAGGAAAGCAGTGAATGCTGAGACCCATATATTTTCCTTTTTTGATGGACATCAATGGTTCTATTTCTTCCAGAGGCATGCTAGGCTGACACTCACAGTGTTTTATGCACACTATTCCATAGCGATTCTGCCTAGGGTATGAATCTGTTGGGTAACAATGGCTCTCAGATTCACAACAAAAGCATTGGCTTCAAAGACTCCTTGGCAGCAGTTTTCCTCCAGAAAATCATTTGCAATTTATTTATTTATTTTGTATACAGATACTTTAATAACATGATGCTAAAGTTTTGAAGGAATTTCAATTTATGCAAGATGAAGAAAACGAGGAAAAAATAATAATGATAATGATGCTAATATAAACCCACACTTCAAAAGGCCTGCAATTTCATTGTGTTTATTGCAACGCTAGACACCTTATCAGCTATCCCTCTAAAGGTGTTTAAAATTGGGCTTGGGTGGTTTGAACCGAACTCTGTTAGCAGTTAATCAGCACCAGTTTAAACTATATTGGCATATTTTTCTAGAGAAAAAAAAAGAAAGAAAATGAATGTGAAGATTTTTTTAAATGATAGCACTTCTCATGGCTCTGTGGAAAGAGATTTATTTTTACAGAAATGTAGGGTCTGACCTTTCATGTTTCAAGACACCCTGGCATAGTGTGGGCTTTCCTGTTATCTTTTGCTTATGCTTGTCCCCTAGAGGCAAGTCCCTCCTATGGAGAGCCAGATTAAGGGGAATTTTGGAAGGAAGAGACAGGCAGGAATAAACTGGAACTAAAGCCCTTAATATCCATGAAGTGATTAAAATGCAGCCATGCCCGACAAGACCACACTGCTGTTATCAAACAGACGTTGACAACTTCTTTGAACTCAACTCAACGATATAAGGGAGAAATATAAAATCTTTTAAGTTTGGGGAGTCTCCAGGAAATATACTCAGATTTCTCAACACATACTGGCAACATTCACACATTATCCAGAGCTGACAGCAATCCCACACTTGGCTCGTCCTTTGCCAAATTGAGTCTAGGGCTGTATCCAGGAAAGCAGCGTGCTGCCCAGGTGTGGTAGACAACTGGGTAGTTTATCGATTTGTGATGGTTCAAAACTTGGCAAATCAAAAAACACACTGTGCCACAGAGGACACACATTTTAATCTACTGCTGATAATGATCAAAAACACTGTTTCACGAACTAGATTGTTTCTTGAATGTCATTTTCAAAAAAACAGTAGAGAGAGGATGTTTTCTTCCATTTTAACTTTTGCCATTACACTAAAGAAATAGCTGGCCTAGATGGCTTTGTTTTTCCTTTCTGTTTTTGGGGGGGTTAAGGGCAGAAGAATACCTGTGTAAAATGAAAATAGCACCTCACTGCTATGTTTGCTTAGATAGTAAAGAAAAACATGGTATTCTGTTTGATTTTCTCTTTGCAAAATTACTAAATGAATAACCTGCACTACTAGTCTCAAAATGGAACTAATAGTGATTGTAACCAAATATAACAACGTTTATATTTTACAAAATTTTCACTTAAGTTTCATGTCTGTGTTAGCCAAGATTGTTTTCACATTCTCTTCTGCTGATTGACCTCACTAAACCATCAGAAATCATGTTGGGTTATTAAAGTATCACTGTGATGTTTGACAGGGCATGGGGCCATGGAGAAGTGGAGATGGAGGCAGCACAAAGGATGATGTGCCCTTGGAAGATCTGGCATGGTGAGAGCTAGACTGCAGTGTGCTGTCACTGGGACAAATTCCAAAAGTGCATGGATATGTCACTTATAATCACAACTCAGTAATAATGAAAGCATTTAAAAGCCTGCCTATGAAAAAGTGACTTTGCTCTCTCAAGTGGCATCAGAAATAGTCTTTGGCATATTGTTGGTGGGCAGAGTCTGTAAAACGTGGAACTAGAGAATAGGGAAATGATGTGTGATCCACAGATTAAATCAGCATCCCCAGCACACTTGGGGGTGGTCCTTGTGCCCCTCCCATTCCCAGCATGTGTGAATTCCAAGTGTCAACATAATGCTTCAACATGTATGAAGACACAAATGGTGTGACTCTATCTGATTTGCAACCAGAGAAATGGAAAAATTGAGCTCTATATATATACTATGACTTGAAATGCATTTAAATAAATTATTAAAAAAAAATCCACTCTGAGAATATGCTCCCTGTGGCATTGCTAACCTAGCAATTGTAACCACTTGAAATTTCAATGAAAAAAGGATATTCTCCCTTGTGCACAAACCACTTTTAAAAAGTATGCAAATGTTATCAAAGGATTGAACTACTATGTTCACATTTTTTAGTATTGTAACAGTCATGGAACGGGCTAAGTCTTCTAATGTTTATATTATTTATATTTTAACTGTTCTAAAACAAATAAATATAATTCCCATAGGTCAATAGCTCAGTTGGCACCACTCTCCCAAGTACCTTATGAGAGGATTAGTTAAGAATGCTTGTTTAATATAATTCTAGAACTGAATTAAGAAAGATAATGAGCTGATAAGTACTCAGTGCACTTTATGTATAATTAATAACTGAATCTGCAGAGTCTTTGAGATATGGTAATATGTCATATTTTCTGATTATATTCTTAATAAAAAGAATTATCTACATAGCTCACATTTCAGTCTTTATTATCCCTATTTCTCAAAAACAAACTCCAGAACCTAAACTGAAAACATTCTTCTTAACCAAAAAGCTTTTGGGCTATTGGCAAAATAAATGCAAAGGTCAACAAAATGTTTATCTTTCATAATCAGAACAGTCATTAAATGAGGTAAAATTTTCAACGTGTGTTCATTTCATCATCTTCATTTCAAAACGCATGAGCTCTTGTTTCTTCTCTGGCTTTCACTTTGAAGTTGTTTATCTGTGAACACCTAAGAAATCAGAAAACCCAGTTTTACTTATAAATAGGGGCAAAGGGCCCTAAACAAGATCCTGAGGGTCTAGTTAGGAACATAGCCACTAACCCCCAGCACACTGATTTTTCTGGGATCTTTGTCATAAGAAAATACCACAACTCAAAGACCTTTTTCTGCTTTCCAGTTTTCATTGGAATTTGAAATGGTTACAATTGCCAGGTTAGCAACACCACAAAGAAAAAGCAGTGTATGCGTTTCTTTTTCAACATGTATATTTCTTCACTTTAAACAAGCACTTGTGCCAAGTGCTTCTTGAGGTGAGCTACATTCTTAAGAAAAAATGAAAAAGAAAAGGTGAGCACTAACCCGACACGATTAAACAGAAATACTCCATAATGAGGGTTTCTACTGCTGCTTTACCAAGCATTAGAAAACTGTGCTTGGGATATTAAAATAGTCTAGATATCACCCAGTTGAAAAAGTGCAGAAAATACAGAGGAGCACTTCTAAAAATAATAATGGGTCTTGACAGTAGAAACTCTGAAGAGAGATTTAGTGAACAGATAATGTTTAGACCCTCAAAACTCACTTAAGTAAGTGGAGAAAAACTTGATAGGGGAAAAAAAAAAGTCTATCTGAAAGGGAAGCACAGAGGAGGGAAAACAGCCACAGATGCTGCTAGTGCATAACAAAACCCAAATAATAAACTCCACATCTTTATAATAAATGTCAGGTGAAAAATTATTCTTAAGGAGCAAGTGCAAGGAAGTAATGCAAAAGTATACTTAATATGGCTACTCCTTCTCTCCTCTCCAGCAATGATCTTGGAGAGAGGACTGTCTCCCATCAAGATCCATTAAATACCCACTCATTTGTTCAGAGGATGATCCTAGGAACCAAATTATCTGGTGTATCTTTAGGTCACATTAATCAGAAATTCTTACTCTTCTAAATTGAAATAATCCACATTTTTTTAAAAAACATCCACTGACTATTTTGAGAGTAAAAGAAATAATAGGTTAAAGAGAGGAAAAAGAAAAGAATGAGCCAGAATACTAAGAATTTTCTAAAAACTCATTATGCATCCTTCCTGAAGACAGAATCAATTAAACATTGTTTCAAAAATTCTGGCTCCTGTGAGTCTATTTTAGGACCAGAGAAAGTTTAGTTATCTATATCCACAAATTATATAACTATAACAAACATTTGCAATGTGCTTTTCAGTAAAAACTACAAAAAGGAAAGAACACATAAAAAATTATAATTCAATCAGAAATTTCCTAAAAGGCATGTTACTCATAAATACTTACAGAGAGAAAACCAAGTAGAGTCTTTGCAAATATTCAGGTTTTTAGACACAGCTTGATCTAAGAAAACTAAATAGATCACAGCTGCTGGTGGAAACTGGCCTGAGTGCCTTTGTCAGCCTCCACAGCCATCCCTGCAAAGCTTCAATTTACCTAATACAAATGAGAGAAACCATCAGGTGTACCTAGACTACACGTAACTCTATGTTTAATAATTTGTTAGATATCTAGAAATATAAAATAGTATTGGACATTCTCAAAAAGAGGAAAATGAGTTGGGAGGAAAATAGCCATGCTACTCATGACAATAAAACAATTGCCATCAGAAACAATAAATACTCAGTTAAAAGCTTCTTCTTGCCTTTCAGAATCCAGCTCAAATGTTGTTCTTCTCAGAAGCCCCTCCTCAGTTCTCTTCTTCTTTGAACAAATATTAAGTCGGGAGACTTTGATATATGTCCGTTTTGGCCTTTCTACTTCTAACAAATTATTTGTACTTATTTAGGCTCTTTTTAATTTTTTTTTTGTCTACACTATTTGTTCCTTGAAATCAAGCATTGTCATTTTATCATTTTCTAAATTCCTGACAAGAAAGAACACAACTATAAGGCTAGCAAATAGGAGGTGTCCAACAACTCTTCATTGAATTAATAAGTGACAGAGTGCTTCCTTAATAATGTTCCTTGATTTTGTTGGATTGCAAGTACAAGATAATAAGTATTATGATTTCAGAAAAATCAAACAATTTAAAAGAAACTTCAAGGAAAATATCACTTGAAATTTGAAGCTATCATTTTAACCTTCTATTGTTTATCTTGAATGCCATACTATTCAGCAGATTTTATTCCAGATGACGTTTGCATCTATCCAAATGCAAATTCATAAACAGAAAGTCTGATTATTTTTTTACAAATTCAATAGTCCAAAAAAAACTCGGCAACTTCTGAATTCAAAAGTTATACATTTATAGTTTCCAACATTAAAAAACTCATTATTACATTTAGAAGTTCTCTAAAAATCTCAATTATACAGCATATAAAAGACATATGAGGATTTTTTTCAGGAAATCATTCATGAAGGCAAAAAAGTTCTTATCATTGATTTTTTCTAATGAAGACATCTCAGAATGACCTATTTTGCAGTACCTGTAGGCACACAAGTACTTAAACTCTGCAACTGAAATGTTTGAATGACACTAATATCAGATGGAATAAATATCATTTATACATTTGCTTATTTATATCATTTGAGTGCTTCCTATGTACCTAAATTTGTGTTAAGCATCGGGAACACAATGAAAAGCAAAAACATAGGTCAATGATGGATGATATGTAGGTAGGTAGGTAGATAGGTAGATAGATAGTCAGACAGGCAGATAGATGGAAGATAGAGCCGAGCCCCTGTGAGATTCCCCATCTAGCCAGTAGGGAGAGATGAATACTAACCACACAACTACAATGTGATTTTACAATTACAATGCAGTATAAATTATACAAGGAAGATGTACTAAGAGAAGTCTTTCAGAGAAGATTGTTCTGAGAAACTCACAGTACAGCCTAAATCTGAAAAATGCTATATTTGGACAGAAGGAGATGCAAAGTGTAAAGGAAATTTCAGGCAGAGAGAGCAATATAGTATACTAATGACCCATGGAGGGAAGGAAGTGAGACCCGAAGGACTAAAATGCCAATGCGGTGGGAGTTCAGAAAATAAGCATCCTGAAGATGGAGCTAGTGAGAGGGCAAGCTAGTCCATGCCAGGCCTCACAGATGGTAATTTCAGTTTTTCTATTTTTTTCCTAAGGCAGTGAGAAGCCACTGAACTTGCAGAGTAGTAATGAGAAGTGCATTTTGAGCTGGTCACTCTGACTGGAGAGTGGATAACAGATTGGAGTGGGGGTGAAGTGACTATGGAGAGATCTTTTGGAGGGCTTCACAGTGATCAAACGTGTGGCAGCCAAAAACATAGTGTCTATGGCATGGAAAGAGACACCACTAGGAGGAAATGTCTATAGTCCTCGGTGAGGGATTAATGCACTTATGGTGAACAAGGTCTGAGAGCTAAGGCCTATGGATATGGGTGGTTCACGTCTATTGCACTGTGAATCAAAATACCTTGTCAACTTAAATAAATACCTTAGTCAACTTAAATAAAATATAGCATGAAAATAAGGACTCTCTCAGTGGATAAACACTATATATATTTGACAAAAAAAAAAAATTCCTGGCATTTCCTTTTGCCTCCTTTCTTATTAGAGATGCTACTTCCTACATACATGAGACAGAGCCATAGCAGCATCTCACAGTTATGTGCTCACCCACTAGAGGAGAAGAAAGAATCATGCTCAGGACTAAAAAAATTCTTGGGCCCCCAATGTCCTCCTTGATCCATTCCTGAAAACCAAAGTCCTAGAGGTCATTTATGGGGAGAAATAATTAAATATTTTCATTTGTTTGTTTTCAACAATTGTTAACTTCCAACAGACTAGGTAGAATTGGAGGCTAAAGTGCAAGGGATATATGATTCAAATTATTTAAATGAAAAGGAAAAATTCACACAGGAAGCAGCTTATGTCTGCCATACCCAAATGTTGTGTACTCAATTAAATATTTCATTAGATTAGCCTGTTTTATGGAAATGTGAATATAGAGTAAGAATTCCATATGTAATAAACTCTTTGAATGTTTCTGGAATGTTTTTATTGGTATTTTAAAAGAAAAACCTTAAAATAAAAGTTCCATGAAACCTGTTTTGAGTCATTTGAGAATACAAGAAAAAGCAGCCTTCATTTAAAAAGAAAAATACTCCAACTTTGGATGATTCTTCATTTATTCTTTCTTTGAATGTAAGCTCTTCAAAAAGATGAGAGTTTTGTTTTGGCTCCAATGCTATTAGAAATCCTATCAGAAACCATTAACTGATTTTCAAAAAATGAACCTATTACTACCTTAGGATCTAGGATTCTGAATTTGGCTGGCCATGAAATAGATTTGTGGTCTTGAGTAAACCACCTAATTTCTCTAAAGCCAAGTTTTCTCATCTGAAATGTAGGCAACTGGTTAGCTGCAGAATAACACATCCCAAGACACCCCAATGTATAGAATAAAGTAGAAATTCCTTGTCTGAGAGGATGTGAGGAGCACAGAGCTCTGTGTGTTTAACTTCACTCTCATCTTCCCTTCCCCATTACCTTTCTATCTCTGCTCCATTTGCCACCCAAACCCATCATCAGGCAAGGAATGAAAATCACTGGACATAATCATCACTGATGCAACTTCCAGCTTTTAACAATGAACGAAAATAGGAACAAGAGGTATGACTACTTCCAATTAAGATTTTTTGCAAGATTAAAGTTCCTTCAGAAAACATATAAACTAATAAATTCATTATGGCAAAGGGAAACTGTGATTATTAGATCATTACTGCTTTCTGACTCACATTTCAAGTCAGCAGAAATATCAGTTTCTTCACAGACTTCAAGATAAGCCACCCAGACCCATCTGAGTTTGGAAAGATTCTTCCATGTACAAAGTTAGAAGAGATTTTCTGAGCCCCAGCAAAAATGGACTTAAACATTAAAATCTGATCCAATTTAGATACTCCAAATAGAACTAGCTTGCAAAGCCAAATAGAAAATCTTTAAAGTATAATAGTAAAAGTAGAATATAACTTTATTTTAATACTTTGTGGATATGTGCAATTCTTATTTTTGTTTCAAACTCTCAAACTTTACTCTGAATATTATTGTTAACTATGTTTCTACTCAAATAGATTAACAGATGTGAGTGTCAGAACCCTGGCGATTTCCATACAGAACATTGCCCCTAAAACACAAAATCTCAAGCAACTGTAATTACTCTGGTTAATCCTCATTCAGCAAAGTCGCTTAGTAGTCACTGTTGCACTGACTGGGAAACGCCACAGTAACCTAACCTTTCAGAGAGTACCAGAAAGCCTCAGAGGCTTAAGGTAACTGAGCATTCCAACTAGAGCATACACAAGAGAAAGTGATAAATGAAGAAAAAATGTATAAATAATGTTTTAAAAATGTATTCTGTTTATAAGGCAAATGCTACAGTATGCTGCTAAAGTCAAGTATTTATTTCAAGAATTTTTTTCTGCTGAAGTGTCAGCAAGCAAGCAAGCAGAACAATTCTGAAACCATTATTTGGTTACCAGGACTTTGCACCCTCCCTTGAACAACTTACAACCTTTACCGTGGTTTTAAGGTTTAGTTGCCCATTCATTAAGTTGACAAACTTGTCAAAAGCCTCCAGGACTATACCACTTATGTCAGAAACACTTACGGGAGAGACAGTACATGTCAGGGCTCAACTGAATCCTGTCAACCATTGCCAGAATGACAAGAAACCCTTCTGGGGACAACGGGCTGCAGAGAAATTTGAGACCTCCTCCCCAGATTCTGTTGACTCACCAGTCCAGCTACACTTGCACAGTTCAGAGCAGTTCTGCTTCTGCTCCGTGACTGCCTTAGTCTTTCTGGATGCATTTGCCTGATGCATTTTAATAATCCAAATTCTTCTGAAATGTTTTGGCAGTCAAGATGAAAGTTGATCAACCATAGTTTTTGATGTTGATGCCAGACAGTTAAGCCCATATTTTGACAGAGGACAATTAAAATCATAAGATGTTTATAAAAATCAGAAAACCAAAACAAAAATCAAATCCAAATAAATAAAGCTGAGAAAGTGTTCAGACATGAGAACTAAATGTTTTCTACCCCTACAAGGAAACATGGAATTGGGTATCTAAAATAATGGAGAGATTCATTAAGTATTTTCCCTCAATGAAAATTTTACAACTTAAAGACTGATAAAAACCATATAAATGGTGATAGGATAGACTAAGATATTTCTAGTTAGACTCTTATGAGTGGCTCCTGTGTTTCTGACAAAACAGACATAGTCTTGGATTAGGAGTATCTTCAGAGAAATGTTTTAAAATTAGAATATTTACGCAATATGAAAGAAATATAGGGTAAAGGTGACTCAAAAAAAGGCTGAAGCCAGAAATCCACACAGGATGTTCAGTATTCTCACCAATGACAAAAGCCTGAAAACTCTGCTTCCCAGAATCCCTTGCCAGATGTATTCCAGTTTAGATCCACCAATGGAAGGTACTTGCTTGAAATTGGAGGGAAAGAAGACATCAGAGGCATTAGTGATAGTGTAAGCTCCTTGGGTCCTACTCAAAACAAGAATTCTAACTACACCGTGCGGGAGGGCAGATTCATAAGGGTTTGGGTAATGCCACTTTATCCCGTTTGCTTTTCTAGCCCACCTTTCCCTTGGTAACTAATTCACCATAGCAGAGTGGTTTGTGTTTCTCATATTGAAAATGGCTAACAAGATTCAACAATTGCCTCATTCATTTACCACCCAATTAAGAAGGAAAAAATAAAGGCCTGCCATTTGACTAGTCTCAAGGTGGATGACCATGAAAATTTCTCATAGTCATTGTATCAAATGATACAGTGAAATTCCCTAAGTACTCCATTAAATGTCTTGAAGAGTAAACTTTAAGGGGCTGACTGTATCCAAATAGAGTTGATTTATGTCAGTGAAATATCCTATTTTATATAAAGATGTAAATATGTAATTGCTATTAATATCATCAAACAGTAAATTTTAATAAACAGTTGCCTTTAGTGACCACTCTCTCCCAAAAAAGGCCAAATGGACATAGAACACTCAGATGTTAGGTTTAAAGACAAACTAAAAATCAATTTGCAGCAGTGCAATCTATTCAAAGACATCTGGGAAATAATGTGACCTCAGGAACTGACTGGAATGTTTCTATCGAAGATGACTGGATCAGTTTTTCCCTAAAGCTAAAAGACAGGGCTGAAAATAAATGGAAGCTCAGAATGTCAGCAGAAAAGCAAACCTCACATGAAATTCATGTTGGAAAATCTAGTTTTACTGGTCATACATATCCATTTAGAAGAGCTCACGTATGTTTGTTTTAGGTTTATTTTTAGGACCTATCCTGTTGCAAAAGGGAATTAAAGTGATTTGCAATGAGGCACATAATACAACAAAATAAGAAAAATCAAAATAATGAATAGTTATTCAAAGGGGAAAAAGGCTTGTGAAATACGTATGATAACATATTTACCAAATAGACAAATTGCATTTGTCCTAAAACTTTCTAGTAACCAATAAAAAGACAGAAATATGATTTTCTACAAGTTTCAGATGCTCTACAAAATAGAACAATGTAAAATCAGGTGCAACCATTCCCAAAATGAGACCAGAAGTAATTATTTTAGTAGTATTACTTACCAAACACTTGTCTCTACTGAGCACTATGCTACCCACTTTATATAAATTCATATATTAGATCTTAACAAAAATCCTAAGCAAGTGGTACTATTGCAGGATACATTTTAAAAATGAAGAAGATGAATCAGTGAGAGCAAATACCAGGCCTAAGTTTTTAGGAAGGATATGCAAAAGTCGGTATTGGAGTCCCAGCAGTCTGGCTCCAGAGTTCCTCTTAACTACTAAATTTATAAAATGCCCGAAATAATGATCAAAATATTCCTACAGTGTTTTGGAAAAGAGTTCTGCAGTGTTGCCTCCCATGTCACAAGACTATGGCATCAGGACAGAGCACAGATCCAGAAAATCAATTCTAAAAAGCCAAATGATAGGGAGCAGTTACCTAATTCTTTGTTCTTTGGGCTTAATCCACAGCTAGTACCTTACCCCTGGGTAAGTACCTGTAGAGGCAAGACAGGTTATGTAAGTCAATGATGCAATCCAGATGTAAAGCAAAAATAAAACATAAGGACAGTGATCAAAGAAGGAACTTTTCTTAGTTCTGGGAATTTGTTGCTAGAGGGGATATGTGCCAAGTTTGTTTTGCCAGATTTTTCACTCAGGGAAATACAAATTATGTGCAGATTTTATTTTCCCTATTGAAGTATGTGTGTGTGTGTGTGTGTGTGTGTGTGTTGTGTATGCATACTGATAAATATTAGGCAGAAAAGAAAGCATGCCCACAAGCTAGATTTAACCAAGAAGTCTAGAGTTTGCTACCTTACTTGAGTAGCTCACATAGTTGTTCTCACATTTTCTTCATATCAATATCTGAGGATATTAGTAACATGCATAACACAAAAGTCCTCATCATGACAACCAGGTCTTCAGAGAGAAAGGACACAGGACTGTCCTCTCCTCCAGCTTCTTCTTCTTCCCCACATTCCATTCACTGAACACCGCTGACTCGCAGAGATGAATGAATCTACTGCTTTTCTCTCAGACAATTAGTGTTTGTTTTTTTCCCTACCAAGCTTTAGAAAAACATGAAGAGGGTGGCAGTTTGGAATTATATTCTATGTTAAGTACCTAGTGTACCTAAGAATGCAGCTATTTTAGACTGCCAAGTAAACGCAAAGCCTCTGCGAATTAAAAAAAAAACAAAACAAAACAAAAAAAAAACCTCTTTCCATGTTCTCTGTGCAGTTCAGGCAGCCCACCCATTCTCACTTTGCTCAGAGGCAAGCCAAGGGCTAAGAACTCATAAGCAAAACCAAGACTTTCTTTAGAAGGCAATTCTGGAAGCATTTTGGGTCTCATTGATGAGATAAATTAGAAGGACTGAGGGAAAGAAAGAGAATGAATATGGGTTTTTGTGGTTTCATGTCATAAGTCTGAAAAAAATTTAGTCTCAAACTTCTTTAATTGTCCTACTTTTCTCAGCTACTGTTTTTTTTTTTTTTCCCCCCTAATTCAACCATGTGGCAGTTGGGCTCAGGAAAAACTATAAAAATATTGAAAACAATGGCAGGAGCTGGGGGAGGTATATGATTTTACAATATACAGAATATCTCAGCAAAATACTGAGAGAATCAGACAGGAGCTGATAGCCATGACATGAATTTAATTAAAGTATGCTTCTGCTCTATCCTTGGTGTTATCCGTCAACACCACCATTTTCAATCACAACTAAGTTTGCCGAGTTTTCTCCATTTAGAGCTCCTGAAACATGTGAAAGACATGATAATTATGAGTAGAGCAGCTCTCGTGCTGCATTGCTCTCGGCTGAGGACCTACCACTGCATAGATCAAGAAAACAACCTGGCAACCTTAGGAGGTCAACACGACACAGTGTAGACGAGTGGAGAACTGGAGTCCTCGCTGATGGGCTCCTACCCAAGCATTGGATTACAGACATAGAAATTTACTCCTAGAATCAGGACATGGGATTCCCAAGGATGACCATGTCTGTTTCCCTGATCTGGACATCAGGGCACTGTACAGCAATACCATACTTGTTTTAACATATGATGAGGCCTACCAGAAGTAAGGATCCCAAGACACGTTAGAGCAGAACAGAGAGCACACTTGTTCTCCTAAAACTTACCTTGTTTTCATTATGTCCTTCTTATGGGGAAAAGATGTTTATCACAACATTATTAATAACTCTAAAAACCTTTAAAATGTGTTAATAATAAGGCAAGGATAAAATGCATCCTGTTACAGGAAACATTGTGTATACTATCTTTTAATATTGTGCTCCCAACATTATGTTTCAGTGATGAGAAGGAAATGCTTAACAGTAGGTGAAAATGACTGAAGTTAAAACTGATTCCCCAGAAAGATCTCACTCGCATCAACCCAGATGTAGGAAAAATTCACATCTTGAAAGGTGGTGGAGTGAAAGGTGATTTTCATCATTATGCATTTCTTTCTGTTTATTGTCGTCTTCTACAATAAACATGCAATTATTTTCATAATCAGAGCCCTCAAATTCAAACTTCTTAAAGAGCAATTGGTCATTAAATTATGGGTACCGAATAGACTGAGATTCTTCTTGCCAAGAAATTCTGCCTCCCACAGCTTAAAAGGAAACCTGTAGTCTTGGAGGTTAACAATGGTCTCAGTCCTTAACCTTCATCTATATCTGTCTGTTTTAGTCACACACGAAGCACCAAATATAAAGGTCCAGCCTAGCAACATGAAACTTTAAGTGACCACAAACACCATGAAGAGATAGCCACCGTGTCTCACTGGCTGGGTTTTCTTCATTCAGCATTACATAAAGACAGTACCACTCTGCTTCCTGGTTGCCATGAACTGAGCAGCTTTAGTCTGCAACACCTTTCTGCCATCATGTCATCTCACCTCAGGTCGAGAGCAATGAAGATGGTCAACCATGGACTAAGACCCCTGAAACTGAGAGCCAAAATAAACTTTTCCTCCTTGGGGCAGGAGAGGGAGAAAAGACGGTACCTGCTCAACTTGTCAAGGCAATGTCATAATGAAAAACTGATGAAGTTGAAGTCAGTGACATTTCTGCAGAAATATTTAAAATATAAATGTTTTTGTACTCTTCACCAAATTGAAGTTATGCTTACAGGATAAAGGGAAAAAATAGGACTCAGAAGATAATTGTATTTCTTTTGAATCGATGTTATAAAAATTAATTGGGCCATTTCTAACTCTTTTTTCCCCTATAATATTAAAAAAGAGAAAAATCTAATACTGCAAAAAAATTTAGTTTGTCAATCCACAATTATTAGTCATTGATTTCGTGCAAGCATTCTCTATACAGAATGCTACTAAGGATAAGAGACATTGAAACATCGGGACTGCAGTTGGCTAAGCCTACGTATCTCTGATTAAATAATACATCGATTTCATCCATGTTTTCCAGTCTCTCTAACTGGAAAGTGTTATTCACTAAAACTATGATGATACAGAGAATAGTCATCTGAAGTCATCTATGAGGAAAAAAAAAGATCAATTTAAGGTTAAGACTGGTTTTGTCATTAGGTCTATTCAATGGCAAGACAAAGAAAAACAACAGCCAGTTTTCCATGTTTAACCCATTATACTTGGCACTCTTAGACACTTTCAGCAGAATAAATAAATGTGGCTCATGAGGTTTCAGTAACTTGCTGAAGATCACAGAGATGACAAGTGTTCCTAACCATTGACAGTGTCCATGTTGGACTGACAACCAAAGAACTTTAGAAGGTGAGGCATCAGACCTGCTTTTAATCTCATTTTCCAAGATTTCTTCATAACCCTCTCCTTTACTTCTTTTAGCCTTTGTCTGTTGGCATCATTCTGTCTTATCACAGAGTGGTCAGCTTCCCCTAACTCTCATGTCTCCAAATGTGTAGCATATTTTCTCTCTTTAAAGAAATTTCAACAAAACGTCTGATTAACCCTGAATAATGAGATACCACCCCCTCAAATCACATGTGACCACTGTGTGTGGCCTTTAGGAACACAGATGCTCCCTTTTTCCCCACATAGAAACCCAAATTGTTTGAGTGGAGAAAGAAACCATTCTCAGAAGAGAGAAGGTCTAGGTAGCAAAACAACTGATATTCATCAAAATACAATACACAATTATATACAAAGTATAATACCTAATTATAGAGTAAGGTTTGCAACTTAAATCATATATCATTTATTACTATTATTATTATTATTATTAAATTTTGCCTACCACTCTTTGTCTCTTAATAGCAGACAGAGCCTTTCTGTCATTATATGGAGAGGAATAGTATGGAAAGAACAAAGAGGCAAATTAGGGGGTTTTAAGATGTTAAGTAGATCTGAGCAAATAGCAGAGGTAACAGTCTTGACACTATGACTTTGGACTGCTGGGGATGCATCAGTGTATAAGAAAAATTATTCATAGGAATTCCAGTGGTTTGGCTTTAACTATCAAGAATCAAAGCCCAGTGGAATCAGAATATAAATGTAATGCCATAAAACAAAGTATAGAACAATAATTACAATTTCTTTTTACAGTACAAAAGGCCAATCATGAAAAGAGAAATAGAGTAGATTTCTCTGGGGTTTAGATGCTAAGAAGTTCCCCATAAATCCCTGGGTCTATTTAAGTCCTTGGTAAGGAAAATAAGATAATAGAAATCATGACAGAACACTTCAGAGGTAGTAATTCCTGAACAGGTGTCAGTTGCTTGGCTTTCACAGGTTTGACAGGGAGACAGCAATCCAATATTGGGAAGCCAGCAATTCAATATGAATCTCCAGTGGCTGATGTATAGGTCCAGGTTCTGGAAAGCAGCAACTACAGAGAGTCCTTTCCACACCTATGGGTAACAGGGAAGTGGCTGACTCCTGAGTGAAATCGAAAGGACTAATAATAAGAGACACCCTGTCTCAGAGAAAAGGGGAGCAGAAGTTCATGTAGTTGACAACTGGAGACCAGAGTAGAAATACTGACCTTCAGAGCAGATGTAACTGGGGTACAAAGGTAATACCCAAAAGCACAAGGGAAGAGCTACATCTCCACAGGGCCAATAAAGATCAAAGGCCATTGCAGACCAGGTGCATCTCAGACCCTACAAATGCATTTAACACCAATGAAACAAGAAGGAGCGGAAGAGCAATAGTGGGGTAAACTCCAAAGTGGAAGAACACCTAACCTAAGATGACTAAATTCAAAATTAGATGTGGTTGCATTACCTTCAAAGGGCTGGATAAGGCTTCTACAACCGAGCAGAAATGAAAGCCCATCAGTTAAGCAGGATTTTAAAGAAATAAGCACAATACATTTTGCACAGCCTAGACTATGACTGTGTAAAATTAATAACCCTCATAAATATATAATTTATGCAGATATATGCATTAATATATTTATACGCATATATATGCATTTATGTGCATATATAAAAATCAAGTGTGGCATATTTGATTTAAAAGTGCAAATTAATTTAATTTTAATTATGAAAATACTTAAATGAATTGAATTGTCTCTTTCTTAAAGTGAGCGTTGCCCATCCATGAAATTCTTTGGAAGTACGTGGTCATTCACTGAATACTCTCCTTTTTTTTCTTCAAACATTTATTTTTTAGTTTTTAGATGAACAGAATATATTTTATTTTTATGTGGTGCTGAGGATCGAACCCAGTGCCTCACACATGCCAGGTGAGCACGCTACCACTGCGCCATAACCCCAGCCCCTGAATACTCTCCTTTAATAGCCTTCTAAACAAAGGCTGGGATTCAGTACATAACTGAGACAATGAGATAATGAACATATGACTTTGTGCCATGTACAACAGACTAACAGTAAAATGAAACAAGAAAGCCTTTCAGTAAGTCGGCAATACCTGCATTTGCCAGTAGGTTTGGTCCCATAGACACACTCTGTAATGGATTCTCTTTTTGCCATTTTACATATATTTTACTTATTTCTGCCTGATTTTACGTCATTTTCTCTCAGTTTACCAGCGTTCTTCAAGAGTGCTGCTCAAGGACAGCAGCTAATGAGAATCTGCAGACCATGTGGTCATGTGCACATTGGATTTTACTTCCTTTACAATAAAACCAAATTTGCTATTAATGTTGATTTCATATGCCTTTCTATTTATGGATTATTAATACCAAAATAACAAACGGCATTTACACAGAACATTGTATGCTTGCATCTTCTATGAAAGACAGGACTTCCACTTTGTTCCTCAGGTGTCACCTACAGAAGCTTTTGCTTCTCTCTTACCTGAGACTGTAGATCTTTGGCAGTTTATTAGCCTTATCCATTTACCTCCAAAGTTCTGAGGTAGAAAGGACTCTGTAGCTGCTGCATTACAGAACATTCACCTGGACATATACATTAGCTATTGGAGGTTCATCTTGGATTGCTGGCTTCCCAAAAAGATTCACTCTTTCCCCAGCCAAACCTGCAAAAGCCAAGCAACTGCTCTTTCAGTTAAGAAACTACTACCTCTGAAGTATTAATATGCAGCACATGCATTCTTATATAAATGGAAACATAGGGAATTTTTATTTTTCTTCATGTGATTTATGCAAACACAGCTATTAGCATACTGATAGAACACAAACAAAAATAAAAAGCAATGATACAATTAAGCAAACCAACTCCTAATCATTTTAAAAATTAAAGGATATTTTGAACACAATGTCAAGGGAACATATCTTGTTAATTTTATAATATAAAACCTGTGTGATCTTGATTCAACTGTAAATTGAAACACAATTGGGTATTTATGATAGATTGATTTGAAATAATTACCCTACGGGCATGAATCATCTTTATACATATAAATTGTTAAAATAAATATTGCATCAAAAAACCTGTATCACACTTATTTGAGACTTTGCTTTCTTCAAATAAGAATTAATACAGCAAAAAGTCAGGATGTTTTCATTTAAAGACAGAAAAGGAACTCCCTTAGTCTGTACCTTTTGTCTCTGTGGAAGCTGCTGCATAGCATCAACAGAAAAAGAAGGCAAGAGGCCAAAAAAGAGAACTGATAGACCCAAATAATGGCAGGGGTTGGAATCTTTTACCTGTGCCCTATGTTCCCCTTTGCTTATTTACTAAAGGTAGGCTTGCTAGGAAGTGGACCAAAATAAGAGTCCCCTATAGCTTCCTTCTGCCCAGTGACAAAAGAAGTGCTCTAGAGTAAACGTCCCATCCAACTGATCCATGCATTACCTCCACCTTTGCCCACCAACAGCCAGCCAGGTACAGGCTATTTCAAAATATACCACTCTACTTTCCTAGTTAATAGTTGCACTTAGAATTCAGTTGGGCTTTTCTACTACTGTGCAAATAGAACCAGACTTTGTTGGGATATCTGATTTTCATGAGTCAGTTCCTTATAAATAGTCCCAGCATCTTCCTTTATTTCTCCCTTAAGATGAAACTTCCCAACACTGGCATTGAGACACCAGGTGCTCTTCAGTGACAGGTAGTGGAAGAAGAAATTGTGTCATGAAAAGACACAGTCAACCACATAATACCCCACTTTTCTGTAAAGTTCAATTTGGTTCCTTCTTACCCAAAAATTCTGTCTCTAATTTTAGTAAGTAGAAAGAGTCCCTATTTGAGAACAATGTAAAGAATTTGTTTTTATTTTGCAAATACTTTTCATACACTGGAAAATGTTTTTAATACTTTATAAATATGAACCTCCTCAATAGAATAATGCAATGAGGTGGCTGCTATGAAGATCCTACTTTAAAAGCAAGAAAACTGAAGTACAGAGTAGCTAAGCATCTTGTTCAAAGACACACAGCCAATGAACTGCCTGATCAGTGTTTACACCTTAATCCAGTCTGTGCTTTTAAACACTACACCAGGTAGTCATGGAAAAATGAATGCTTTAATTCTCTCTGACAGAGTAACCCATCTTCTTCAATTAAATCCTACACTCCTAAACTGTCTTCACAGTTTCCATGAGAATTTTTCTAATTGTCTCAGTTAACTAAAGAAATTAGTGGAAGAAGTAATAAATATTTATTTTCCTTATGTTTCCAGACACCATGTAATCTAATTCCCTGCAACTTTAGTAATTACCAAAAAAAGAAAAAAGAAAAAAGGAAGAATGAAGATGAATTCCTTTCCCCAAACTACTATATTCTTGACACTTTATATGACAGTCCAATACCCACAAGAAAATGTTTTTCTAGCTAGAGAATAACTTTGTAAGTCATGTCTGCATACATTTCCAATGTGTGTCTCAGAGTCAAGTATCTCAAGATGAGATGAGATTTTGTGTATTTGTGCAGCAGAATGCATTTGATAAAAAGATTTTAGAAGGCCTTATGGTGTACTTCTATCTGAGGGAGAGTGGTTTACTTTGATCAGACTGACTTATTTTATAGACAACAATAACTGCAGAAAGAGTTGCAACTTGGAAAGTTATGGAACTTCATGTGTGTAAAGGAGACTTGGAATTTTCTATTCCTTGGGGATTTAAAACCATTTCCTGTCAGGTGACGTGGTGCATGCTTGTAATCCCAGTGACTTGGAAGCTAAGACAGGAAGATTGCAAATTCAGCAATTTATCAAGACCCTCTCTCAAAAATAAAAATAAAAGGGCTGGAGACATAGCTCAGTAGTAGAGCATCCCTGGGTTCAATCCTCTGTACGGAAAAAAAAAAAAAAGTTACCTGTTGCTGTCATGAGGAATCATGCTCTTTTAGGTTTTTGTTCTCCAAGGCATGTGCCAGCTGCAGTAAACTGAAGACCATGGAGATATGGAGACCAGGGTTTCCTTTTGGTGAAAGGAGCACTATATTTGGAGTTAGAGACTAGGAAAAGATCTTAACGCTGCCACATTCTGTGAGTCTCAGCTGACTGCTCACCCTGTCTGACCTGCAGAAACATCTAGAGACAGGAATGAAGCTAACTCTCCCTCACAAGACTGTTGGATAATATTAATAATAATAATAATAATAATAATAATAATAATAAGAAGAAGAAGAAGAAGAAGAAGAAGAAGAAGAAGAAGAAGAACTTTTGTATAGGATAGAGTAATTTAAAGTTAATTTTTGGTATTTGATATGTATTTTGATAGTAACTAATAGCTAAAAAGTATAAACCTGTGAAATATAGTACCTAATTGCCTAACATAAGAAATAACAGTGATTTATAAACAAATAAGCTCTATATTTATGAAATATAACCAATTAAAGTGGCTTTTTTACTGACTCTATTTTGTACAAAGTAATTTTTCAAAAGACCTTTGGATACTTCCAAAGATTTAGAAAACCAGTTCATAAAATGCTATTATAAAAGGCTTTTCTTATTTCGAGACTATTACATCCAAGAAATACTGTGGTAGAAATGTCACGATAACCAACTCAATTTCTCTAGCTAAGAGATTTAGGGAGGCAACAAAATTAAATACTTTCTAAAAATCCATATTATGTTTGGTATATTTGATAATTACATTCATAAGACAAAATCGTGCTGTTCTAGAATGCAAGGCAAGAACTTGGCTTTCATGAACTTTCCATAAATCTGAGTAAAGAAAGATAAAATGTCATATTTTTAGGACCCCAGACATGTTACTTATGTGAGTAGGCAAAGAAATGCTGTTCAAGTGTACTTAGCCGACAACAGATTCTTACAGAAATGAAAACCCTTTGATGTGCCTCTTGGAAAGTCCGTTTATAGCACTTCCACATAAAAAAGCACAGTGTCTGAGTGTTTCTCAAGACAGCGGTGTTTTGGGTCCCATGTGAAATAAAGGGGCAAGCAAAATTCTTTCACATAATCCACCAGCTCCACTTTCTGGGAATTTTGCCCGCTTCATCAAAAACCCTTTCTCGCCTCTAACTGGCCACACTACTCTCTGAGCCTTGGATCCCTGTCCTGTCAGTAAGAATTTATTTCTGATAACTTGGTTTCTGAAAGGAAACAGTGACCCAATAGATGAACCTCCCCCGCAAGGACGCTTACATTTAAGTAACAGAGACCTGTGTATCCAGAATAAGACAGCTGAATTGGTGAAACACTGGGCCTACAAGATAACCAGCAAACATTCAGTGGTCCTCCTTCTAAGAACTGATCTGGGCCTCCAGATCTAGAGGTCCTTAGGAAGAGGACCTGTCCCCAGTGGAAGGGCATCCTGGAGTCAGCCAGTTGGCCAACAGAACACAAGTCTGTTCTTTTCAATCTAGTTAAACCCCTGGCATTCCCTTTAGCTCGAGAGCTGGTAAGATCATAGTCATACTTAAATATCCCTTCTTTTCTAAGATAAATTATGACCGAAGAGAAATATACGCAGTTTCTTACCAAAATACACATGATCAAATCCAGATAATAGAAAGATTATTTTTTTTAAATCTTATTTAAAAATAGCTTGGCTTGTTTTGTAGCCAGAACAGGACTGAGTCGTAATGCAGACCACGTTTTAATTGGCATACACGTGAGCAACCTACACTGTTGTGAGTAAAAACGCCTCCCGTTTAGCATTCAATAAGATGCAAGAAGGGCTGACGCATTTTAGGGAACAAGTGTTGGATTCTGTTTTCTCATCCTCTGCATTGCGATTACAGTTGTCCCTCCATATCCATGGGTTTTGCATTCAAGGATTCAACCAATGACAGATTGAAAATATTCAGAGAAAAAAAGACATTTGTACTGAACAGGTACAAACTTTTTCTTGTCCTAATTCACTAAGTAATACAACATAACAACTGCTTATATAGCCTTTATATTGTATCATATTACAGGCAAGCTAAATTTTCTTTAAAGTATACGGGAGGATTTGTATAGGTTATATGTAAACATTATGCCATTTTGTAGGAGGGACTTTAGCATCCTTGGTTCTGAGTATTCCAGTGGAGGCTAGATCCCATTCCCCACAGATACCAAGGGTCAACCGTATGTGTTTGGGAAGTAAATTTCTATATCTTCCCAAATGTTATTGAGACATTCTATTCAAAGATTTTATTGTTAAAAAAAAAAAAACTTAGCCGGGCGCGGTGGCTCAAGCCTGTAATCCCAGCACTTAGGGAGGCTGAGACAGGAGAATCGCGAGTTCAAAGCCAGCCTCAGCAATGGCGAGGCGCTAAGCAACTCAGTGAGACCCTGTCTCTACATAAAATACAAAATAGGGCTGGGGATGTGGCTCAGTGGTCCAGTGCCCCTGAGTTCAATCCCCAGTACCAA
>PVHX01007847.1:0-11949 GCA_004024805.1 Geosciurus inauris | reverse complement strand
CTTGATCATAAATGTAGCCAAGAAAAACCTAGATTTGTATGTTTTATGCTCACAAATATGTAGTTTTTAAAATGAAAATTTCAATAGAATCAGAGAATCCTTTCCTTTTCAAGCAAGGTAAATTTCTGAGGAAGAAAATATGGTAATGTGTAGACAGTTATCATAATACAAAAAGGAATATCAATTGCAAATGCCATGTTAAACAAATGAAACACAGTAAATTAAATGAAACTACTTTCTGTAACACTTTATGCCACTATCTGTTAATTTTGAAGAAGGCACCATAGTGAGGCTTATTTCAATACAGAGTCACATTATGCAGATGTACTACATTTATTTATTTTTCTTTATGAAAAAAATATATAAAACTTTATAGCCTTCTGCCCCAGTTCCACATTAGGAGTAGTGTGAGAAGCTTTGCTTGCCTGCTTCCCAGTCTTTGTGCTCTCTTGGCCATTTTTCTCTCCCTTATGCCCCACTCCACTCCCTTGATGTTTTAAACCTGTCCTTAAACCCTTCTCAAGGGTCAGTGAAGGAGCTGTGCTTTCTTTTGCCCTTCCTGATACTTATGACTCATCTTCACCAACATCCTTTAAAACATTATTCTCTCAATTATGCCTTCTCTTCTGTATCTGAAATATCTGCTGTGGCTCCTTCCCCTCAGCCTTTATATATAAACAAAACGATAAATCACTTTTGTATCTTAAGGAAACTTCTCTAAACTCTTTTTCCTTTGGTTACTGACCTCTGCAACTCCTTCCCTCCTCTGATTTCCTCAAAGTGCTGCCTCCCTTAAGGCCGCTACTCACCACCTCCACCCTCTCCTGCCCTTCCATTCAGCCTCATCTTTGCCCCCGGATTTCTACTACCATCACCCTGCGAACCGTGTACTGCACAAGCTTCTAACAGGCAAATTCAAAGCTCCTTTCATCCTTAAATAACTTGACCTCTCACAGTCTGAGGCATTGCCTACCAAATCAACCCTTTCTTTTCAAAACTCACTTTTCCATTTTCTCCCAGTTCTTCTAAATTCTCTGACCCCTTCTTATAAGCCTCCTGCCATTCTTCTTTCCATGCCTACTCCTACAGATGTTGTTCTGCAGGGATCTGTCCTTGGTCTTCCTTTTCTTCCATGGAATCTCTTCCTAAATCTGCTTATTCCATTTCTGTAGCATTACCAATTGTTTTTACTATGCTCACCTCAGGAAAAAATCTGTTGCTTCTCAAAATTGCTGGGCACCTCTTCATTTTCCTGTCTATAATATGGCATCTATAATAGCAACTGAATATAAAGTTGTTAGGTAGTTAAATGAGAGGGTGCATGGCATTGTGCATGTGTGGTACATCAATAATTGTGGGCTGATATTTTTAAAGTCCCCTTAGATACACACCTCTCTCTATGTAATCCCATCTATAATGGAACCAGTTCTCCAGTTGTAATCCTGAAACCCTTGTATATTTACTGTGAGGCTCATAGCTGTTCTCTCTTTATCTACTCAGAAAATCTTGATTAAGGACGATCTGTGTGTGCTGCACTCTTTAAAGAATTCACTATACAAAATTGGACAATGTGATAAGGAAGGAAGGAAGGGAAGAAAGGAAAGGAAAGGAAAGGAGAGGAGAGGAGAAAGAGAGGAAGACTTTTAGGGACCAAGTTTCTAAAAGTCTATTGGGAAATACAGAGAAATAAACATAGTAAATAATATGGTGAATATGTCAGATGGAAGGATATGGATGTAAAATCAAAGCACATCTAACATTTATCTTAAGTTAAAAACCTGAGAATCATCCTCTACTGTTCCCTATTGTTTTAGTCAGATTTTCATCACTGTTACCAAAATACCCCACAATAACAAAGGGAGAGCAGGAAATGTTCATTTTGGCTCAGGGTTTCAGAGACTCAGTCCGTGGTCAGCTGGCTCCATTGCTGTGGGCCTAGGATAAGGCAGGACCTCATGGTGGAAGGGCTGGTGGAAGAGGCTGCTCCACTCATGCAGACAGGAAGCTGAGAGGGACGAGGAGCTCTTCCAGGGCACGCCTCCAGGGACCCACCTGCTCCAGCCACACCCCATCGGCCTAGGTTACCACCCAGTTAGTCCATTCAAACTAGGATGGGCTGGTTAAGTCACAGCTCTCCTCTGAATATTTCTGCATTAACACAGCAACTTTGGGGGGCACCTCATATCCAAACCATAACATCAGTATAAAAAGAGGGGGTTAATGAATGGGAGAGAAAAGCCCAGTGCTGAGAAGCTACTTAAATCCTTTTTTTTTTTTTTTAATTTTTTTAAATGTTTATTTTTTAGTTGTAGATGGGCAGAATATCTTTTTTTTTTTTTTTTTTAATGTGGTGCTGAGGATCGAACCCAGTGCTTCACGCGTGCTAGGCAGGCACGCTACCACTGCGCCATAACCCCAGCCCACTTAAATCCCTTTTGAAACCCATTTCTCTTGTGTCATTTCTATGGCTCTTTATCAATACCCCTCTTCTACTCTAGTTGCCATATGTATCCCTTTTCTAATATACAAGACTAATCCATTTCTCCCTCAGTGGGTCCCTCTCAACCACAAAAACATTACATTTGTAGAGGGCAAAGGATGAACCTTACGCTTTCAGTTTCATCTGACCTACACACATTCTAGATTCCAGACAAAAGGAACTGCAGACCTGGAAACAGCAATAGCTCCTCACTTCTTGGTGCCTTTGCATATATTTTTGTATCTCTACCTGCTCATTCTGTCTTCTCAGAATGGTCAGTTATCTGGCTGGATCATCTAGCCTCAATGCCAGCTAGAACATTACTGGAAGGGATTAAATATAAAATCAAAGCAGAACTGACAACAGCAAGCCATGACAGAGTTCACATAGGTGACATCAAGTCTGAGACAAAGATCAGGACCAGAGTGGTGTGGATGTTGCATCCAGGCAAGGATAAGGTCCAGAAATGAAGATGGTTTCTACAGTAGTTTATAGAAATACTTGCAGTTCTGGATAGCTCTTCTTTTTTCTTATGTTTCTTAGTATCTGGCATGTGGATGAATTTGGTAGTTGTTTTAGTCAGGTTTTGTGTTCTGCAACTAAAAGACTGACCAGAACAATTGTAAAGGAGGAATAGTTTATTCCCAGGCTCTTGGTTTCAGATGTCTAAATTCATAGACAGCAGGCTCCTTTCCTCGGGGCTCAAAGTGAGGCAGAACATCATGGCAGAAGAGTGTGGTGGAGGGAAGTGGCTCTCATGATGATCAGAAAGTAGAAAGAGACACCACTCCTCAGATACAAAATATACACCCCAAAAGCACCCCCCCAATAGCCTACCTCCTCCAGCCACATCATACCCACCTTTAGTTACTACCCAGTTAATCCCATCAGAGGACTGATTCATTGATTGTGTCAAAACTCTTGTAACCCAATCATTTCTCCTCTGAACCTTCTTGCATTGTGTCACATGTGACATTTTAGGGGATGACTCATATCCAAACCATAACAGTAATCTCATAAAAATTGCAGCAAAGTATTTAGTCCTACACATGTGATTTCACTATCCAGGAAAATACTGCTAATATTTAGTATGTCTTTTTCCTCCCTCTCCTTTGCTTTGTGATGCTTCCCTAAATTCTCCCCATTCTCCCACACAGAATTAACCACTTCTTTCGGCACAGACTTATGCATGCTTGTAGGTCTCAACAAATGGTATGATTACTCATTAGTTTTATATTTGTCTTCTCAACTGGACTTTGAATCTGAAATAACTGTTAAATCTAATAAGCTTATTAAATCTAATAAGCTGTTAAATCATAAGAATTATATGAATCTTTGTTGAAGGAGTAGTAAATATGTAACTAAATGAATTCTGTCCTTCCTCCCTGTGAAAAGGATTAATACTGAACAGATTGTTGAAATAGGTCTTTTCCCAGGAAAATCAGCAGTTGAAAGAACTAAAATAAAAGTGCATGCCCAGTGGGGGACTGAGGGTCTGATAAAAGCCCACCTCCCTGATTTGTGACCTAAAATCTGTCAAGAGAACAGGATGTCTCCTGACCAGAAAGATAACAGGATTCCAAAGTGGTCTATTCTCATAGTTAAAAATAAGAAATCTTTCGATTTCATCATTTTAAATGAAAATACAGGTTCAAGTTGAAGGCAAGATGTTGGAAGTTAACAAGCTCTTGTGAGTTTGCTGATGTGGCCATCATCTGTGGTTTCATTCCTCCTTCTCATACATTCGAGAACCTCCAAAGGGTAGTTCTTGCTTGCAAAACTGCAGTTACTTCTCAGCCCTTCACCCGTGCTTCAGGCATTCACTTGCTGTTCTTGATGATATCCTGTGAAATAGCCATGCTAAATTAGACTCAACTTCCACAGACTGTCAGTGGGGAATTGTAATGCATCTGCATAATATGATCCTGAAACTGAACTGGGCCATCCTGCAGTACCTTTTTGAAAACTATAACCAACATGAACAAACTGTTAGGGAAATGTCCTCTCAATTCCCCCAACAAGGCATTTAGCAGATTTCCACTGTATGGCTTTATGCTCATTAACATTCATGCCACTATCTGTAACCTCATTTGTTTCAGTGTTTGCTTTGGATTTGCACTGCTGAAATATTTCCCTTTATTTTTTGTTCTTACTGCCTCTTATGGAGCTTTGACTATTCCTTTGGTCTTAGCAGAATATTCTAGGAGGATAATTATTAAAGACAAATTTATAGAAATGATTTATAGACTTTTTTCCTAACAACAAAAAAGAAACAAACATATATAAGACAACTTATTACTTACCAGGGAAATTTTTTTTTAAATATTTTTTTAGTTGTAGATGAATGCAATATCTTTATTTTATTTATTTATTTATTTGTATGTGGTGCTGAGGATCGAACCCAGTGACTCACGCATGTGAGGCAAGCACTCTACCACTGAGCCACATCCCCAGCCCCACTTACCAGGGAAATTTTATGAAAAACCTACCTATTGAATACTATACCTCCTTCCAATCTCCCAGGCTTATTTCAGAAATGGAGGAACGATTATTAATATCTACACTTCTGGTTGTGAATTATTTGTTCTTTAATGAAAAGTCTTCTCTTTCTGGGTCTGACTATAATCTGAGTAATTAGTGATCAGGTAATGTTCTATAGGTTGTTTTTTCTATTTTCTTTTGGTTGTTTTTTTTTTCCTATTAAAGATGATAAGTTTGCACAGAAATATCCACACTCTCCTTTTTGATTCCACTTGTGATGACATTATACAAACTTTTGAGATCTCATGGTTATTGGACTTGGGGACCTAAAGCAAAAGTGTAGTTATTTTTGCCTGAGCAAATCTGACCAATCCATATATGGACATCATTTGAACTCTTAGTTTCATCTTTATGATGTTCTACATGGATGAATAAATATCACATAGTATCACAGTCTACTATATTAATCAGCTTTCTGTCACTATAACAAAATATCTCAGATATACAACTTAAAAAGGGAAAAGGTTTATTTTGACTCACAGTTTTGGAGGTTTAAACTTATGATTCTATGGTCCCATTGCTTTGGACCTGTGACAAGGCAGTATATCTTGGTGGGAACACATAGAAAAGTAAAACTGCCCACCTCATAATGAGGAAGCATAAGAGAGTGAGGAAGGAACTGTGTTCCCACAATCTGCATCTCCAATGATCTAAAACCTCACACTAGGCCCCACTATACCACACACCTTCTAGGATATTTTTATTCCATTTTAATGGATTTTTTTTCATCTTTGTATCCATTCAAATTGACAAGCACATAGTAGATGCACAATTGTCCTAGTTAAAGGGACACACTTGAGAAAGAAGGAAGAGAGAGAGAGAAAGGAAGGGAGGAACTTACATGAGGAGAGAGGAGAGAGGAAGGATTAACTTCTGACTTTCCTTTCCACTGATGTTCTTATTTCAAAAGTCACCATGGAGGGGCTGGGATTGTAGCTCAGCGGTAGAGCGCTTGCCTAGCATGTGTGAGGCCCTGGGTTCGATCCTCAGCACCACATACAAACCGATAAAATAAAGACATTGTGTCCATCTATTAAAAAAATATATATTAAAAAAAAAAGCCACCATGGAATGCCTCACAATGCCTCAGAATAAATAATACCTCAGATTTTCTCAGACTCTTCCACATACAATTGATGGCACATGAGTAAGCTTTACCATGACCATTACTGCAGGATGTTATGGCTCATGGTGATTCCCACTGGATAAAGGATTTTCACTGTCTCAAAACAATGCTTGCTGAAGCCTGTGTGACAAAGAGGGAGTGACCTGCTTTTCTTATCAGGGTTTCTCAACAGTGTCACTGTTTGCATTTTGGACCTGATAATTCTTTGTTGGGGGTAACGTGGGTGGGGACTGACCTGTGCGTGATCAGCTGTCAAATGGCATCCTGGCCTCTACTCACTACATGCCAGAGCAATTCCCTTTACCCAGCCAATGTCAAAAATACATCATTCAATAAAAATGTCACCCATGGGGTTGGAGAGAATTGCCTGCAATAGAGAAGCACTGCCCTGTGTGTGCCCGTACCTTGGTACAACAGCCATCATACCTAGATTTTTCCAGCAGAGTTGGGAACGCCTCTTTAAATTTCTCCCAATAGTCAATTACGGATCTCTTGGGGCCTGCTGAGGGATCAGCCTCCAGGTAGACTCTGTGCTGCAGCCCAGCTCTACTCCTCCCTAATTGCCTCTCAAATCTTCTACATGATGATCTCTGTGTTGCACATCCGACTTTCAGCTGTCCTTCTCGTGCACAGTGACTGCTCACCAACACATCCAAACACATCATTGAATTTAATTGTGAAAGTGTTGATCAAAAAAGTGCATCAGCCAGGGGTATGTTACTTCCTTGACAAGAAAGGTAGTCTAGGCCCTGTAGTGAATGGTTCTGTCAGGATGGGTTCATAGTATGACCAGCTTATGAAAGATCATGATTAAATTCTCAAGAGGCAGAATCGCAGTGTGTTCCAAGGTTAAGGGTTTAGGCTCCAAATTTAGATATTCTGTGTTAGAATGATAACTCTGCAAGTTACCAGACTTCTATAACTTGGAGCAAATAACTGCCCTCTGCCTAAGACATGATCATCTACAAAATGGAAATAATTATAATACCTGTCATGAAACTATTATGAGGTTCAAATAAGGGACTACTTGAGATATTATTTAGAAAGATGTTTCATATATGTTAGCTATCATTCGTGTATCTATGATGATAACAGATCTTACAACAGTACTTGCTATATGCAATTACATGTACAACACAATAAGCACACCATACCAATCAAAAAATATTTTATTGTAGTCATTAAGTTTGTAATTACATAAAATACCATATTACATATTATTTGATGTTTTCATACAACACTAGCATTCTTGAACTGCATTTATTCACACATTAGTCAATAAATGTTTTAGCAACGTGCTGCTCTGGTATTTTCAAAAAAGTTTAAAGAAAAATATATTGTGTTAAATGATTAGCATTGGGCTATTGGCTATATTATCAAGTGGTAATTTCACTGGCCTTTATTTTCCTGCTCTCACCCAATAGCATCTCATTCCTCACATTCACTCAAAATCTATCCACACACGTGCATATCTATCTATGCACACACAAAAGTAAATTTGTGAATAAGATGAGAGAAGAAGTCAAGCTTCTTAATGATTTAAAGATACCAATGGGGAAAATGGAGTGAGCACGAGGTGACAGGAAGGGTTTCCTGACGACGACTTTTCCATCTATAGAGTATGAAACAGGAAATTCAGAAGAGGAAAGTATTTTGGGAAGAGAAATGGTAAGTCCCATTTAAACATGTATAAACAGAAAAGAAGAGTTGAGATGGAGCCTGGGTTCTTCTTCACCTCAGTTCACAGTAAAGAATAGGACCATTTCCCATCAAGTGGTTGGAAGAGACTTTGAAGAAAATCTGCAAAGAATCCAAGCTTAACTACAAATTTTGGAAGCCCAAGAAAATATTTGGATAGGTCTGTTGTTGCCAAAAATGAGTTTCCACTAACAATCTGGATTTTTAAAGGAAAGTTGCCTTAGTTACTATAACACATCATTCAAGTTAAAAAGACAACGGCATTATTGCCCCTGCCAAACTAGAACATGTTACCAACACTCTTTTAATGGCTCTAATTTCTAATTATCACTATCATTTATCTATAAAAATCAACAAAACAAATGGCATTTATAGTTCTCAAAGGCAGAAGAGGTACTAGCAGTTTCATTTCATAGATATGAAAACCAAATCTTGGGTAATTTAAATCATATACCTGAGGACAGAGTCCCAGGGGGAAAGAAAAAACTAAAACTCAGCCTTTATAAGTTCTACTTCAGTGTTCATTCATATCATCTCCTGTCCATTCATTTTTAGTAGACATTTAATAAATATTTGTATAAGAAATGAAGAAATTAACCTCCGTCGCCTTTACATAAAAGCAGTTACAATCTCAAGAGGCAGCTTTCTATTGTCAGAAGTGTTAAAATATTGCTTTTATCAAAAGCTTTGTAATAGGATATTGGACAAACTGCAAAAGGGTTTCTTGTCCATCAAGATCACAAAATGTCATGTAAGAAAGAACAGTGGATAACAGTCCACAATGTCTCACATAAGCTAAAACAAGAATAAAAGGGGGCACACAGCTTTACTTCTCAATCTTGTGGACAATAGCTTGTTTGAGTTTTTATTGTAGACTCTTCCTAGTAAAAAAAGTAGGAAATAAAAGAGATCCTATTCTTGTCTCACCAAAATGAAAACGAAAATCAGAAAAAGATAAAGGAATCCACCTAAGATCACCTGGACAGTCACTAAGGAATAAAAAGATCTCAACTGTTTTTGCCTATCTTTCCTAATAGTTTCGTTATCACCTAGTACATATACATGGGTAAATTGAAGGATGTCTTCAAAGTAAGTGAAATCTCCTTTAAATTGCTAGTCTTGCTATGGAGCCTCATTATGTGACTCAATGTGGTACAGAATTTAACATACTAAGTCCATCTTTAGAATTAACTTGGGGAGCTGTCCACTAAAATTATTAAAGAAGCTGCTTTTAACATGAATTCAACTCACTACCGAGATTACACCTAAGAACACTGCCACAGAGAGGAGCAGCAACTCTTGGAAAAGGACAATAATCATCATTTTATTTCCTCTGCTATTTTCCTAAAGCTCTATATGGAATATTTTACCACTGTCCCTCTAATGATATTAAATAGTCTGTAAAACAGTATTATGGTTTAAATATGTGGTGTCTCCCCAAAGCTCATGTGTGAGACAATGCAAGAATTTTCAAAGGTGAAATGATTAGATTACGAGAGGTTTGACCTAATCAGTGGATTAATCTACTGATGTGGATTAACTGGGCAATAACTGTAGGCTGTGTGGCTGAAGGAGGTGGGTCACTGGGGGTGTACCTTTGGGGTTTATATTTTGTCCTTAGTGAGCAGAGCCATGTCCTGATGGCCGTGTCTTGAGCTACTTTCTTCCACCATGCCCTTCCACCATGATGTCCTGCCTTAACTTAGGCCCAGAGTTGTGGAGTCAGCCAACATGGACTGAATCTCTGAAATCAAGAGCCAAAATAAACTTGTCTTCCTTTAAGTTGTTTTAGTCAGGTTTTTGGTCACAGCAACCCAAAACTAACTAAAACAAATGGAATAATAACAGTATTCTGCGTAATGAGTTCATGAGAATTAAATGAATTCATATTTAATGCATTTAAAATATAAGTATTTGTTAAATTAGAGAATAAATAGTTGATTTTCTTCCCTGCTATAGTGTCTGTGTACCTAAGTAAAAAATTTGCATTATTTCAGACTTTTGCAATTATATAACAAGAAGAAGGTAAAGAAAAATATTGAACTAGAAAAGCATTTTTGGCAAAGGTCATTTAAGGATCTGATCATATGGGAAAAAAATGTTTTCCTGCGATGAAAGAGTTTTTTTAATTTTTTGACACAAGAGGAATAGAAATTATTTTCTTTATATATTTCCACAAATGTAAAGCGACATAGTGAGCAATTAACTGGAATTCCCAGCTAAGGGTATACAGAGCAGCGGATACTTCTTGCTTTACTTTGTCATATAGTAACATTTCTAGGAAGTGACATCTTCTCACACAATGGTCTAAAATGCAAATTAATTGTAATTCTGATGGACTTGAATCTGAGCAGAAAAGGACACAACAATGTGAAGTGTTCTTGAATCCCTGAAGGTTTAAAAGTACAGCAGTATTGGATATGTATAAACAGAACAAAAAGGCTGCTGTGCCCATTTTCCTAAATTAGCAATTGACAGGACAAACCCTAGAAGTAGCCCTTGGCACTAGTTGATATTCAAGAGATGAGGTAAGCTAGGGATGTACGACTCTGAGTGGAAAAATTACTAGACCTACTGAATGCATCCAGATGAGGAAATAAGTCCAAAGCAGGCCTTCCTAGTAGAATACACTGAGATCTCAGTTTAAAGTAAAATATTTATTTAAACTCTGGTACTAAGCTTCATTTGAGTGTTAAATGGCTGAATCATGCCACATAAAGATTGTCCTAAATATAAAGGGCTGTTACCCTCAGAATTACACTATTTTGTGATCAGGAAATAGAGTAGTTTTTTTTGTTTTTTGTTTTTTGTTATTCTTTAAGGGCTATAACAAAGACAACCAAGTTTTGGGGACTAAAAACAGGTAGAACTATTTCCATGTGTGGTTTTGTTTTGTTTCTAACCCAAAGTTACATTCATCATATTAAAGATCTGAAAAAGCAACCCTGAAGTTAGGAACTGAACCAGCTGAGTCTCTCCTAATTCAGTTTGCATCAAGGTGATATTATGGCTGTCAACCTCAGAGTCTTAGTAATAAAAGGAACCAATTAATGAGATACCCCAGAAGATGTAGCTGAAGCCCACTGCCACTGCTGATTTAAGAAACTATTTTAAACACCATCCCCACAGAACATACTAAGTTACTGTAGGACAGTCATTAAAATGGTGTGGAATATAGTTACAAGTTTGGAGTCACACTAATTTGTATTCAAACTCTGTCTCTCATTTAATTGTCTGTAACTTTGGGAATATCTTTGAGCATGTTTGGCCACAAATTTCTTACCTATAAAGTGGATGTAATAGTATTAACCACATATCTTTGTGAGGAATAAATTAGATAATTTATGAGAAGCATTTATAAGGTAAACAGGCAGCAAATGGAAGCTATTTTTATTGACCTAAAAAGGGAAAAATCTAGTTTCCATTAACCGTATTAGTTTCTTATCGCAAAGTGTATGAAATGATGAAAGCATTTCACAGGTTCTATTGAAATTAAATAGAAGCATTTCTCCCTTTTAATTAAAGGAAGAGGATATAAAACCCTAGATTAGGGACTCCTGCTTCGGGTGCCTGTGCTTAATACCTGTGAATACTTCCAGTAGGGATTGTCTCTGTTACCATCTCTACTGAAAATGTCATTACCCAGCTTTGACAACTTCACTGTAGTTTAAAAGACCTTTTGAGATGCTTTTCTCTTACCATTTTATACAAAGTATTTTCTTCTTATTTGAGTACAGTTAGCTGTAGATGTAGGAAACAATGATTTGCCTTCAACATTTTGTTACATGAGCTGTCCAATTAAAGTCAGGTGATCTAGTTTTCTGCAAGACCAGAAGGCAAAATGTAGGGGCCAATCTGGGTCTTCCCTTGGGCTGAAGTAACACTTTCAGTTTATATACTGAAAGTGCCTTCGACGGTAAATTAGCGTATGTAACCAATGACAGTGTCTAGAAGTTCAGTTATAATGATGAAGCATTCCTTTTTATTTTGTTGTTTTGCTCTGTTTTGGAGGTGAGTAGCTATACAACTGATTTTTCTATTGGAAATTGAATTAGAGACCTAAATTTCTGTTTATGATATTGGCTAATTAGAATACTGTCCACAA
>PVHX01007846.1:0-87983 GCA_004024805.1 Geosciurus inauris | reverse complement strand
ATTTCTGGCATTTACTAAAAGAATAGGAAATGTATGCTATGTATACAAGCTTTATTTGTATAAGCCTAAAATTTGAAACAACCTAGATGTTCATCAATAGAACTGATATACAAATCATAGTGATTTATACAATGAGCTAATACTCAGAGAAGCAAAACAAAATAAAAAATTTATTTATAAAGTGTTTTAAAACCTAATGTTGAACAAAGGAAACCATATGTAATAGAAAGTATTCCACGTGATTCCATTTATACAAAACTCAATAATACCAAAAAAAACAAAAAAACAAAAAAAACAAATCTATAGTAACAGGAACCAGATAGTGATTGCCAGATAGTGATTGCTTAGAAATGGTAAGAGGTGGAAAGATTTTCCCAAAAGAGACATGAGGGAACCTTCTTGAAGTGATGGAAATGTTCTATATCTTGATTTGGATGGTGGTCACATGGATACACACAATTGTGAAAACCGACCAAACAGTCAGGCTCAGTGGCACATACTGTAATACCAGCAACTTAGGAGGCTGAGAAAAGAGAATTCCAAGTTCAAAGCCAGCCTCAACAACTTATCAGTGCCCTAAGCAACTTACTGAGACACTCTCACAAAGTAAAGAATAACTGGGAATGTAGCTCAGTGGTAAAGTACCCTTGGGTTCAATCCTCTGTAATTAAAAAAAAAAAAAATCTAATGAGTAATTTTGATCTACAAACTTTATTGTATATAACTAAAAAATAAAGTACAAAACTTGAACAAAAGAAAGTAGAAGAGAAGTTGAGCATAAAACAAAATAGATGTTCATTAGAACCCATATTTTGATGGCAATAAAAACACAGTTGTTTCCCTTGATGCAATTTCAGTCTTCCTTTTCTTTTTCTCTTTTCTGATGGGAGATATTACTCTACTCAGCTCCTCCATCAGTGCTGTGATCTCCTTTAATCCTTAAGTTTACCATTTTTCTGTTGTCATGAGAATCTTTAATCATGGGGAGACAGTCTCCAATTCCAATTTAGTCAGCTCATGATCATGCAAATTAACAAAGGATAGTCATAAAGATGAAAAACCAGTATTTTATCCTCATATCTAACCATTAGAGTTGTGATATCCATTCAACTACATCTCCTAATACATGTACATACAAATACATTCTCTGCTTTTGGTTTCTGGATAGACTGGTGAATTTTCTCTATGAGGTTTAAAATAAGGTGCACTGTATGTATTGATTATTTCATAATATCAGATCTTACAAAAGAGTAACCTTAACCCAAAAGTTATTTTCTCTGAGTTAAAAGATCAGTATAAAATGAACATTTCAGTGCTCTGTATAGCCAAATACTCTGAATATAAGATTATAGCAGTTAATTTTGTGAAGATTTCCACATTTTGATGAACTGAATTCACTAATAAAAATGGTATGAGAAATGTACAAAGCTAAATAAAAATACTACTAAGCCTATGATACTAGAAGAGAAATGAAAAATAAATCAAGCCAAATTTATAATAGTCCCTGCTATTGTTAGAATGTGTCCAAAATTTATATGTTGAAAATGTTATTCTCAATGCAACAGGGCTGAGGGCTCAGAACCTTGGGGAAGTATTTTGGTCATAAAGGCCTTGTCCACAAGAATGGATTAATGCCACTATAAAAAGGTCTTGTGAAAGTGAACTCTCTTCCTTTGCTCTTCTGTCATGTGATGAATAGCATTCCTTCTCTCTGGTTGATGTATTATTTGAAGAACCAAAGTGGAAGTATGAAGTTCTTACCAGATATCAGATGCCAGATTTTTGACCTTGGATATACCAGATTTTAGAATTGGAAAAAAAAAAATCTGTTCTTTATAAATTACATAGACATAAGTATCTTATTATAGTAGCACAAAACAAACTGAGACAGCTCCTTTACAGAAAAGTCCTCTTAATAACAAGAGAAAAGTTCAATGTAATCCATTGGCCACCTCTTAACTGACTGGCTTTTGAGTTATAAAGCACACTGGAGATGAACAATTGGTTGTGATTCATTTGGAAAAATAAGAGGCCCAGAATAGCCAAAGCAATCCTCAGTGAGATAAATGAAGCATGAGGCATCAAAATACCAGACTGAAAATTACACTACAAAGCTATAGTAACAAAACAGCTTGGTATTGACACAAAGGCAGAAATGAAGACCATGGTACAGAATAGAAGACACAGAAACAAACCCACATAAATACAGTCATCTCACACTAGACAAAGTTGCCATAAACATACATTGGAGAAAAGATGGCCTCTTTAACAAACGGTGTTGGGAAAATTGAAAATCCATATGTAGTAGAATGAAATTGAACCTCTATCTCTCACCCTGTACAAAACTCAACTCAAAGTGCATCAAGGACCTAGGTATTGGGCCAGATATCCTGCATCTAGTAAGAGAAAAAGTAGGCCCAAATCTCCCTCAGGTTGGTTTAGAAACTGAATTCCTCAACCAGACTCCTAAATGCAAGAAGTAAAATCAAGAATCAATAAATTGGATAGTATCAAACTAAAAACTCTTTACAGCAAAGGAAATGATCAAGAACATGAAGAGAGTGCCTACAGAATGGGAGAAAAATTTTGTCACCTGCACTCAAGAGTATTAATTCCCAGGATATATAAAAAACTAAAAACAAACAAACACAAACAAAACAACAACAAATAACCCAAATAACCCAATTAGTAAATGGCAAAAGAACTGAACAGATACTTCACAGAAGAAATAAAATCAGTCAACAAATAAATGAAAAATGTTCAACATCACTAGCAATTAGAGAAATGCAAATTAAAACTACACTGAGATTTCATCTCACTCCAGTAAAAATGCCAGTTATCAAGAATACAAGTAACAATAAATGTTGTCAAGGATATGGGGAAAAAGGCACACTCATGCATTGCTGGTAGGACTGAAAATGAGTGCAACCACTCTGCAAAGCAGTATGGAGATTCCTCAGAAAACTAGGAATGGAACCACCATTTATTTGACCCAATTATTCCACTCCTCAGTCTATACCCAGAATACCTAGAGAACTTAAAATCAGCATACTACAGTGATGCAGACACATCAGTGCTTATAGCAGCTCAACTAACAATAGCTAAGCTATGGAACCAGCCCAAGTACCCTTCAATAGATAAATGGATAAAGAAAATGTGGTACATATATACAGTGGACTATTACTTAGCCACAAAGAAGAATGAAATTATGGCATTTGCCTGTAAATGGATGAAACTGGAGACTATCAATGTTAAGTGATACAAGCCAATCCCCCAAAAGCCAAAGACTGAATCTCCTTTCTGATATGCAGATGCTCACTCACAATTGGTGGGCAAGGGAGGAGAGGAGCTTCACTGAATAGGACAGGACAGAGTGGGGGAAATGAAAGGGGATGGGAATGAGAAATACAGTAGAATGAATTAGACATAACTTTACTATGTTCATGAATGAATACACGACTAGTATAATTCCACATCATATACAATCACAAAAATGGGAAGTAATATTCATATATATAATAAAAAATAAAGAAAAGTTCATTTACATATTTCTTCCCAAACTATATTATCCTATTTCATTCTTGCCCCTTTGAATTCACTTCTCATACCATTGTATTCTATACAGAAATCCATATAAATCCTGACCTCAGATTTTTCTTCCCCAGGTGTTTTTTTCATATGCAGCACTAGAAAATACATGGTAATTTATTGTAATATATAGTATGATGGAGATCTAAGCAGTGTGTCATGGAATCAGGAGGTGAGACTATTGTAAGTGGATGATCTAAGTGTACTGATTGGAGATGTCAAGATTCACCATAACTCTTAAGGAAATGAATAAGATTTTGAAAGAAAATAATGGTGGAATGAGGGATAGATTATAAAGTCTAAGTAAACTCACTAACATTTTCATGTTAAAGGATTCATCTTAGTTTTCTTTATTGTGGATAGTCATCATGTGAATTTCACCAGGGAAATGGTTCTTCCAAATTGGCTTTCAGGAAAATAAAACTGATAATACCATTAATATTAAATTAGAAATATATTAGATTTTAAGAAGGAAGAAAGGAGAAGGATTGAGAAACCCAAAGTGGGCATGAAAGAAAGATGTAGAAGAGAAAAATATTATGGATATAAAATCAATAAAATTTGATAACCAATTAGACTGAGTTGGAGGAACTAATAAGATTAATTCTAAATCTTTCTCTTTTTACCCATTTTTTTTTCTGGCAAACGTGGCAGAACCGAAGTGTGGTATAGAATAAGCTGTTTCTCTGAATGCAGCAAGGTTTCAAGTGCATTCAGGTCCTAAAAAAAAGAACCTCATATAACAGAAGGACAGTCACTATGAGTAATTCTGGGAAAGATTAGGCACAATTTCAGAGGTCTTAGTTCATAGATCGAGATTCCATTGCTCTGGAGCCTCAGAGTGAGGCAGAACATCATGACAGAAGTGTGGTGGAGGAAAGCTGGTCAGGACATGGCCACCAAGAAGCAGAGAAGAAGAAAGCTCTCCTCATCACGACAAAATATAACCTCCAAAGGCATGCCCCCGATGACCCACCTTCTCCAGCTACCCACCACCTGCTTTCAGTTACCACTCAGTTTATCCTTATCAGAGGATTAATTCACTGATCAGGTTAAACCTCTTATAACCCAATCATTTCATCTCAAAACTCCTGCATTTTCTCCTACGTGAGCTTTTGGGGAACAACTCATATCTAAACCATAACAATTTCCAATATTGTTTTTATAGGTTAATATAATACCACATGTTTTTCACCATCTTCAACCTTTGAAACAAACTCCAAATATTCCAGTCAGAATATCTTAGTTCTCTACATTGACTGTTAACCTGCCTTGAACTGAAGTGCATTCTTTGCAGCCTTCTTTGAATTTTATCCCTAACATCACTTCTCTGAATGGGTCCTTTTGCTGATGTCTTCCACAATCCTGCTGTTATTTTTTCCACTTCTGTTTCCTTAGCTTAACTTTGCACTGTCTCTTTCACGCCAGCCTCTTTTCCCTGCAGTGAGAACATAAGGTGCTAGAGAGCTCCTGCCATCCTCTAATGCTAATGCTATGGCAACAGCTGGCTGTCACAATGAAACAGGAGAGTACTGGGAGGGTCGTAAATGTTTCTGAGTTAATATTGTTATTAGTGGGACTGGGGTTATAGTTCAGTGGTGGAGCACTTACCTAGTATGTGTGAGGTACTGGGTTCAAGCCTCAGCACCACATATAAATAAATTAAATAAAGGTCCACTGACAGCTAAAAAAATGTTTAAAAAATATTGTTATTAGTCACCTGACCTTAATCATTTGGTCTGATTTTCAGAAATAAACAATATGATGATATGCAATATGTTCTTATAGCTTTCTTTCTCTTATGGTGTGAAGACATTTGCAGTGACATTGTCTGAGCACAAGTGTGGGTTACAATCAGCTTCTCATATCAAAGGAGTTCCACATTCGTGACTCATTCTATAAGTCACAGATTGAAAATATTCAGGAAAAAATTGCATCTGTATTGAACATGTTCAGAATTTTGTCCTAGTCATTATTCCCTAATCAATGTAGCATAACTCCTATTTATATAGCATTTGTGTTATATTAAGTATTATAGTAATCTAGATATAATTTAAGTTACAGGAAAGATGCATTCAGGTAATATGCAAATACTACTGAATTACATAAGGAACATCAACATTTGCAGATTTCGCTATCCATAGAGCATCCTAGAACTAATCTCCCTTGGATAGAAAAGAGCAACTTTAATTATAAAAGATTTGGACTGTTTTTATGACATCTCTTTTGAAATATTGGTTACCATTTATTTAATTAAGTTTCCTATATGATCTTTTCCAAAAGTTCAAATTGAGCTTTATTAATGAACACTAAGTTCCAAACTTCAGAGAGCTTTTGTATGGTGGTGTTAAAAATACTGTCTAATCATTTCCTCTATTTAGGTGTCAGTTTGTATAATGAGAGATTGTTCAAGGAATCAGGGATTTTAAAGACCCTGATTCTTTTAGAACACCATCAATGTATAAAGATAATTAATTCACTCATGTCTAATCAAAGATACTTTGCATTACTACCATGAATCTGCCCCAACTCCACGCTTCCCTTCTCCATTAAAAATAAAAACAAACCATAAATGTGTTCTGGTTTAGGACTACATGATATTTTTGAAATGCTTTTCTTATTTTCAAATGTATAATTTTACTGATTAAATTAATATTCAGAAACACTCTGATTCAAAAATGTAAATTCTTGCCTTTAACAAGTTTGAAATCCAGTGCAATTTCCTCTTCTTCTACATCAATAGTATTTTACGATGATAATTAGTATTCTTTACAAAGAGATGGCTTGGTTCCATGTCACAAATCTGATCTTAATCCTTTTTTCAAATCTACAGAACCAATTTAGAAGAAATATGTTTTGTGTACAACTTGAAAAAAAGTAAAAATAATATCCTATCATGTCCAATTATTTCAAGAATGTTTACCTCCTGCAGTGCAAAACCTAATAACACTTTAGTTGTGCTTGGGGCGGTATGGGGAGTCCTTTTTTATTTAAGCTTCATTTAAAATATACCCCACAGTACAAAATGCCATATCATAGAAGTTATGGTTCATTAACTCAAGGCCATATCATACTCAAACAGAAACATTGTTTTTCAATTAACCTATAGATTTTAGATAACTGTCCCAAACTCATTTCCCATTCATTACATACTTTTGGCATCTTTATTTTTATTTTTGGTTTAGTGAAAGTTCATTTCTCAATAACCTTCACCCTTTCTTCAAAGTGCTGCAGGCACAGTCATTCTGCCTTAACAATTCCTGCCATACTTATTCTCCCATACATGCACGTCGAAAGCTTTATTGGTATCTAAATTAAGCCTGGCAGAAATAAAGAGTGACTTTCCAGCTTTGGACAGCACATCCTATGGGGCACTGGTTTGAAGGAGGCAAATTGAAAATGAAAAGCGATTTGATGTTACAAGGAAGAAGGCAGAAAAATGTTTGAAAGTGACATAATTTGAAAACACAATAACCTGTGCTTATTTGTAATGTCTGGAGAATGACATGGTTTTCTTAATTGAAAATCATGGGTAATTCAAGGATACATATGCCACACATATATTATGGATGTTCAAAGTACATTCAGTCCTAAAACTTGAGTTTACCAAACTTTAAACTTTGATGATTCAGATGAGCCTTGTTTCTGTATTCTTGGCCTGCCAAAACATGCTCCGTCTCCAGCAAAAAAGAATGAATTTTTGTTTTCATTCCTCCCCAAGGGACTCAATGCATCTTGCAACAAAAAAAGAAGGTTTGGTTAGTGGGAAACAATTGCATGTTTTAAAAATATTTGTTCTATATTTCTGTTGCTCATCAGAGGAATCTGTATGACTCAAAAGAGTCTGTCTGTGGTAGCTCAGGAGCAACGTAGGACATGGACAAGGGGCATCAGAGACTCCTCGTGGAAATATGTTCATTCTATAAACCAGCACTGTTAGCTAGAATGAAGAAACCTTTATAGTCATAAAAAGATTACATTCATCAAAAAGATGTAACAATTTCATAATTATATGTACTAAAATTTTGTAAAAGCAAAAGTATTCTAAAGGAAATATAGACAAAGTAATAATCATTATGGAATATTACAATTCTTTCAATAACTGAGTGGAGAGCAATCAGGTGAAATCAATCAACAAAGACTTTTTAAAAATAATAAGCCAGTTTTGATCTAAGTAACATATGTATTATGCAGTCACTCAAATTCACAGACATGTATTCTGTAGTCATAAATGCACATGGAAAATAAATGCAGCAGGCTACAGGTTCATGAGATATATCAGTTGAACCAAGAGGCTTTATATAATAAGAAGAAGGGGCTGGAGTTGTAGCTCAGTGGTAGAGCACTTGCCTAGCATGTGTGAGGCACTGGGTTCGATCCTAGCACCACATAAAAACAAATGAAGGCACTGAGTACATATACAACTAAAGAAAAATTTTTTAGAAAAGAAGAAATTCATGTAGCATAAAAGGGTAATAAAAAGATTCTGAGAGAAAATGATGACAAGATTTTCATTTTAGGAAAATTCTCTTCATAGCAAAGAATGGAATATTGGGAAAAGAGGATAATGGAATCACAGGGACTAATTAGAACCTTTTCAGGTCCAGGAAAAAAATGTGTATATTCATTAAGGAGTAATTGTGACTAGACCTGAAAGTTCATTTATTTAATAGTGGTAACATCAATAAGCCTAATGATACAAGGTGAAATAAAGAAAATGTTTTCTATTGCTAAAGCTTCCAGACGAGATGGAGGATCTAACTAATCACACTATGCACAAAATGAACATCCATGCTGATTTGCCTGGAGCCATCCCTCTGTGTTCATGTTGAGTCCATGATTATTAATAGAACCCTTTTCAAGTATCAAAAATGTCTCAATTTGATGATCAATTATGTGGTCACCAAGATATTTAGAAAGAAAGGGTCATTAGTAGATGATTTGAAAAAGGTACTTAAGGTTTATAAATGCTTATTTTGTCATATATGTTGACTAATAGATACCTGTTTTAAAATCGAGTTCTGGAGCTTTAGACAAAGAAAACTTTGAACTTGAATGTGTAGCTTGAAGATTGAGAAAATAATCAACAAACAGATGTAAGTCCAGAGGTGGAGACTATGCCATTCGGAAAGAGGTGCTACATAAAACAAAGGAAGCCATGGATGCTTCACACCAACTCTGCCTGGTAATTCAGACTCTCACAGTGCTGGGGCAATAGCAGTCCTTCTTCATCAAGGAAAGTGTCTTCAGATAGGCACTTTAGTACTCTAAGGAAGATTGTCTCTCCTCCTTTTCTCTTCCCACTACCTTGTATCTATCATCATGTAGTGAATAGAAATACCTTTAAAAAGAAGATATCTTCAATAATCAAAAGGAAAAGAGAATGCTTGTGATTTTTTGTGAGTGAGATGTTCATCAAATTAAAGAGGAACACAGTGTCTTTTGTTTCCCAGAGGAATGATTAAAAAATATTCACAGAATATTTGTGTGACCCTTCTCCTCACTTCATCCACGATTGCCAAAAAATTCACTCACACTAAAGTATTGAACTGCAGATAGTTTTACAACATACATTCCCCCAAATAATATTTGTTCTGGGGGGAACTTGTGAAGCAGTAGCTAATTTGACTAGGGAGAAAAATTAGGTACATCCATTCCAATTCACTCTTCCCAGAATCACTTCCTTTATCTATTTATAGCAGGAATCTTGGCTTAATTGAGCGAAATCATTCTTCACATTTTGAACATCTTATAATGCTTAATAACACAATGAATATTTCAATAAAATATTTATTAAAATCACTTTGCCTCTTTTTCTTCAATTTTACAATTCATTCCAGTATTCTGTATTGTTTATTGTTCACATAAGACTATCCTCTTATTACAGCTGGAAAACAATTTTTATAAACATCTCTGAATATATTGCTTCACCATTAGGCTAATAAGCTGTGGATGTTGTAGACTAGCAAGAAAAAACAGCTGTACAACTTCTTTGAGATTCAGAAGTATAATCTGTCATGGTGTAAGCCAAAAATTCAGAGAATCATAATACCCTTCACTGGCTCACTAACAATCCTAGACCTGTTTTTTTCTAAACAAAAACAGAATGCCAATAATGGATGCAAATGGCCTAGGTTTCATTCTGAACTTGGAAAGTTGTCTTCAGATATCAGAGACAATTCACAGGTGGTATCAAAGTCTAATTACACTTTTTGATCATGCGGTAGGTAAATATGTATGAGCAGTTTAGACAGGAGTATGTTAAATATAAAAAGGAAACAAGAACTATACAAGCTAAACCTTCAAATGAACAATTTCTTCATGTATAATTAAATCAGCTCACAGGGAAAAGGCCTATGAAAAAAAGGATCATCTCCCTCTTAATTTTGTGGATAGCTACCACCTTCTTCACAATGGTGCCACATTTTATAAATATAGATTAAACATTTTAACTTTTAAAGAAGTCATTATACCATTAATGCCTAAATTAATTACCATTTATTGGATTGTGGGCCTTATTTTCCACATTAATAAAATAAACATGATGGACCTGTTTGATAATTATACAGGATGAAGTCCAGAGCATCTATGGTAAGTTAGATAAGAGTTGATATGGCATAGAAATTTTATTATGACAAAATTTCTGATGTTTCCCTGCAGAGACAATATTCATTGACCCTCTAGGATAGATGCAAAATGAAAAAAATATAAAATCAACTATGCTACAATATAATAAACTTGAAAAAACTTCTTATATGTACTATAATTGTTCTATATCTGCAATTATAGTATTTATCTCTTCAACTTACTTTCAACATTCCCAATGCCATTATTTATTAAAAAAATCTTGGAATATAGGCATTGGAACCATCCATATGGTATTCAACCTCAAAAACAAGCATTTTTATATAAAAATAACTTATATGTGGAAAATATTAGCAAACTCAGTCAATGTAGATGGTATCACAGATGCTCTGCCCAGGATCCTTTCAGACAAATGGATTATAGTTTATACATGGCCCTTACTAAGCTCAGACTATGGGAGTTGAACAATGATGCAAGCTGCCTCTGTTCACCATATCACTTTATATAACTGTCTGTATACTTGTTGCTTTATATATAGTCCTTTCTTGTTTACTTTTGAGTCTGATCCACTAAGTGGCAAAGTTATCAGAGCTATTTTTTTCCATCATTTGTTTCTAGTAGCGATTGAATTGCATCCAAGCATACTATAATAAAAGAATTGAAAGAGAAAAGTGTTATTTTTGTTTGTTTTGAAATTTTTGAAAATTTTGTTTCTACGTTTGAAAGCATTTGAAAAGAAAAAAAAAAACCCTAACAGTATACTTGGAGAATATACTCTTTGTGAAAGTCATTCTGTAAAGAAAATCCCACAAACAAAGCAGTTTAAAATGATTCTTTCAGTCTTTGCCATCATGAAAAGGTGATCAGTCCACAAGTAGGTAGAAAATTAGGTTATTTTCTTCTATTTCAAGTGTATTTCATATTAGGGAAATAATTTGTTAGCAAATATGCAGTTCCATGAGGAAAACACCTGAAATAACATTGCTTCAAACTGGAAAAGTGATAACTCCTCTTTTGTAAGTACTGTTTTTCTATAAATCTAGAAAGAAAAGGATGACATAATAGCTTAAGATGTTGAGACTCATGCAGAACAGAGAGAAATTAATCAGAAGCAGGACAGAATGGGAGCAGACATTATATAAGAAGTATTAAAACTAGAAACTATTGCAATTCTTTTATTTATGCATGGAGAATATCAGATCAAACTTTGGTAATGTTTTGGTATTATGATTTTGATAAAAAGTATCTAAAAAATATCAACCATTAAAATATCCTGCTGATAATTTTTTCTGCATTGTTAAGTTTGTCAATCAAGCACTAACTCTTTTCCATTAAGATAAGATCAAGGAGCCTAGAAGTCATAATAAATGAAGAAACCTTAGTAAATTATTGTTCCATTATCTTTCATGATGACAGTAACTTCTGGAATCTTCTCCACCTTCTGAATTTTCTCAATAATGTTGAATGTGGTTAAAATGGATCCAAAATGTGCAAAACCAGAATATATTTATTTTCTTCCAAACCTCACATTAGCCAGGTGCAGTGGTGCAGGCTTGTAACCCTAGCAACTCTGGAGGCTGAAGCAGGAGGGTCATAAGTTCAAGGCCAGCCTCAGCAACTGAGTTAGGCCCTTTCTTAAAATAAAAAATGAAAATAGGCAAGGCATGTAGCTCAGTTGTAAAGCACCCCCAGATTTAATCCACAGTTCAAAAAAATTTTTCACACACTAATAACAGGATAAAGAACTTTAACAGAACCAAACCTGAGAATAACCATGCTTAATTAATGAATGAATTCCCCAAGATATCTTTTGGTAACTCGCTAAACTTTTGAGATTGTTTTAGGGTCTGACATTGAGTCTCATTTTTTTTTCTTATTTTATAAATACTCATTGAATGATGTCATACATTCTAATGGTTTAAACTGCTATTTGCATATATGAATGACTATCCAAATCTCTGATGCAATTTTTCTGTGGTGTTCAATACCTATGAATCATAATATTTTGTGCAATGCCTTCCAAGTACCTAAACCTGACAGATCCCAAGCTGAATGCAAAATTATTCCTTTCTTGAAATTTACTTGTTCCCCAGTATTCACTAATTGACTATACTAAATGAAAAGATTATATAAATAGACAGATATAGATATAGATATATAGATATAACTAAAATTTATTTAATGTAAAACCTATGTGCTTATATTTATTTTATCTCAATATACCCCCAACACTATAACAATGAGAATATGAATGAAAGTTTGAGTTCTAATCTAGAGAGTACCCAACTCTGGAACCTCTAATTCTTCTTAGTATTCCTTCAGCCCATTGCTTCTAACTCTCAGTTTCTTTGAGTTGTTTTGTTTTTCTTAAAATCATTGTTTTTCTAAGCCCAGGCCAGATGCAGTAAAGTGAGGTGAACAATGACAGTGGTATTTTATGCATATGGCAGTTGAAGTTGACGTTTTTGGCAGGATCTTTATCAAGTTGGCAATCTATGGCCTGGAAATCTAAGATAAAGGCCTAACTGTCATGTGGGATCCAGACAATGACAGAATTGAAGCTCTTCTGGAGCAAGCAGCTCAAATGGGAGAGATGATAGTCAAACTCAAAGATGGTATGATATAAATTCAGCATTTAGGAATTAATTGCTACATAAAAGAGTGAATTATAAAAGTTCTCTAAGAAAGCAGTATTGTCACACTGAGAAGATGCCTTTTATGGCATCTTTGAGCCATGGGGACTACATCTTCAGGATGAGGGGCATGACTGTTCATGTCTTAACTATCACTACTATTACCAAGAGAAATTCTTTAAATAGTTTATCCCCATCGAGACATATTGTGCTTTATATATAAAATAGATTTTCCTTATTATGTCCTGTGATTGAGGACAGACAACAAAAAGGACATAAGCTTCTGTGATGGCAAGCTGTATATAATTTAAAGGATAAAATTTGTTCCATAGCATTGACCTTTGAAAAATTTTATAATACAAATTTTTAATATGATCCTATCACACAGTAAGCATAGGTACATGTTTCCACTTGAGGAAAAACAGTATTTTTATAATCTTTATGAATGTGAGATATATTTACTCTTACCCTTCAGGGTTGGTTTTTTTTTCACATCTTTAATATTGATTAACTGCAATTATTATCCTTTTCTAAGATGTTATATCTTCACAACTAATTTAAGGACTTTGAATGAAACCAAAATTTCCAAAGTATGCTGCCAGTTCTTCATTTTTTGCATGCACATATTCTACAAATATTCCCTGAGGAATTGAAATACTTGCTCATGTATTAATTTCCAAGACATATATATTTAATTTTGGATTTAATCATCTTTGGAAATGTTCTCACTTACTTTTGCTCAGGGCACATTTTGAAGTAAATAGATACTTGTTTATACATTTTTAGAAGTGAATACATTTCATGAACTGGTACTTTTATCACACACAAATAATTTCAGAAAATAATATAAGGTGGGGGCAGGGAAACCATCTCATATTTGAATCTCAAAGGTTACAAAAAGTCCTGGGAAGCATTTCATGCATTAGCTTTGGGAAAAGGCATTGTAATTTGAAATGTTATCTCATAATGCTAACTTTCATATTGTAGGAGTTGTACACTTTGATTTTCCAAGTATAGAAATGAAACAGTAAGGTTTTTTTTTTTAATTTTAAAGAGCACATAATTGAAATATGCCTTTCAGCAGAACAACAGCTTAATTTGTAGGCATCATGTAAGGGAGCCACTGGGACTTTAAAAACATGCTGGAAACCCAGTTAAGCAAGTCCGAGCTACACTTGTAGATAAGCTCCTCCAGCTACCTCAAGCAACAGAACATGCTTCACAAGCTGTGTATCTTCAAAAGAAAAGCTCTACTTAGATTGAGAGTTAGTAAAGCAATTCTAGGGGTATTTAGCCTTCACAAATCCATATTTTAAAAAAACAACAACAAAAACCCAACCAATAATTTCCTTTTGCATGAAGAATAATATTTTTAAAAATCAATTCTTATTCTATAGGTTTTCTTTGTAAAAGCTATCACATACTGTATTTTTCTTCTTAACAAAAAGTTAGTTATGCTAAACCTGGAGAAAAGCAATGGAAAAAAAAGGAGGGGTCAGAGATCATAAAAATAAAGGGAAGATCAGTGGAAGGATCAAGAAAAGAAGGAGCTTGAGGATTAGAGAGGAGGGACTAGAAAGGGGAGGAAATATGAAATGAATTTTATATAATTACACTCCATGCATTTATAAATATACCACAGTGAATTCCACTTTTATGTATATCTATAAAGTACCAATTTAAAATAAATAGATGAGTGGAAGGAAGACCAATAGAGTAGAGGCAAGGGAATAAGAGGTGGGAGGAAAAGAGGGAAAGGGGATGGATTGGGGACTGAAGTGGAGTAAATTATATTCCATGCATGTATGATTATGTCAAAATAAACCTATGAAACACTAACAAGAGCATAAAAATGAGCTATTATTCTTTAATAAATCCTCAATAATGAGACATATGCATTATAAAATTACCTTCTACATGAAATCACAAGATAATTTGCTTAGAAGTTTGCTGTTTCATTGCATCCAAAAGATAGTATAAAACAAAACCAATTTGTAAGACTACGAAAATTAAAAGTCCAATGCAAAGATTCTCCTGAAGACTTGCCTCTGGCCTTCCCAGGTAGCATGTAACATCAACAGAGATTGCAAATTTATAAGAGCAAAAAAGAAAAAAAAAGTAAACTTAAAGATCATACACAGCGCATCAAGATTAGAACCATACTAATATGGATGTGATTAATAGTAACTAACTACTAGTAACTGGTTCAGCTCCAAAATGACATCTCCAATAGACATTTGTTACTGAAAATTTCTCCAGTAGCATTTTATTCCTTTGGAATGAGCTCTCAGTAAAATGCCTTAACAGGGACTATATTAGACCATGAAGTCTATAATTAAGCCTTAGTGAGAGGGAGTAAGAACAGGTCCTGGAACTAGGTTTTTGTATCATGCTAGAACCCAACTGGCTTATCTGGTTAAAAAAAAGATGCTTTGAAAAGTGACAGCTAGGGGCTTGTGTAAACAGACATCTAATAAGATGAGTGAGATGCAAAAAGAGAATATTGCTGCAGTGGTTGGTACTCAGGTACCAACCTTGCAGACTGGTAAGTGTAATTCTTATCTATCCAAAGAAAACCTGATCTCAGTAACCAGCCTGCATTACTAGTTAAGGCTTGGGCAGTGAGATAGTTGTAGGAATGACTGGTAAAATCAAAACTAGGAGTAGAGCTGCCTACTTGGGCTTCAGCATTAAAGCTTGACTGGAGAAAACAGAACGTCTATCCAAGATGGAAAGAATTTAGTTTAAAGTTGTTCATTTTTGTGACTTGGACAAGCACAGTGGTCAGGGGTAGCATAAGGGAAAAACATAATTTTGACAACAAGAAAGCTTGTTCCTCAGTTCTTATAAAGTACAAGGCACCTCATCTGCTACGCTGGAGCACTGGAGCCCACGTGTTGTGGTGGATTGTTTCTAAGTCAACAGATATAAATATACCAGCTACTAGTGTTTCATGGCAAGTTAAATCATCTCTCTAAGGCTTACATCTCCATCTCTGAATATAAAATAGTAAAATGTACCTTTTAAACTTTGCTGCGGACTGCTCAATGGCACTTGGCAAATGGTAGCTGTCAACTGGCTGAGCACAGGCAATTGAAAATAATTCCTGACTTAAAGCATGGCTGCGGCGTGATTAAGCTTCAGCTGACTGATATGGAGCTTATCAGTTGATCTATCTAGTTGAGAGATACTGAGTGAAACCAAAGTAAGAAACCTCTGAGCAGACTGACATTATTTGTCAAAAGTTCTTTTCTATAGAAGGGTATATACTACTTCCTCTACAACTGAGGCAAGATCTGAAGGTATGGTTCAAGCAGTGTGGTAAGGGAGATGATGAGATATACAACTCCAGAGAAAAGAAGACATCCATAACAAGAAGGATTGAAACTGTCACAAAATATGAAATTTAGAGGAGAGGAATGTGGAATGTGACTAGATCACATACTAAAAAGACAGAGAAAAACAGCCTAAATTCCACTCACAATCATGAAACATTCAGAATATACACATCTAACAGAGAGATGATTGACAAAAATCAATACTGCAGACATCCAATGAAATGTATGAAACACACACGATATGAAAAACCATGGTTGTATTTGAGAAAGTATGTAAAAGGCACATTTTACCTTTGCAAAAATGGTCAACAGAAAAAAAAAAGAAACGCTGCTTCCTTTTCTAAAATTGTCAAGGGCAAAAATGCAATGTGTCTTCCATAACTATCAGACCGGGAAATTAAATTGGGTGATGTGAAAGTATTTTTCACCATAGGCCTTTGAGACACAAGGGGGCCAAGATGCCAGGACTCCATAAGATGCCTTGAGAATGCACTGGTGGAGACAAAGAGGAGAGAAATGTTTTGGAAAAGAGAAGATAGTAGTAGGATAGTATGAGGAAGAGCCTATGCTTGGGAGAGAGGAGAGACTCGAAAGAAGAGAAAGTTGAAGAAGGGACTAAAAATTCAAGTAAGTACATATACATGTTTACTTCTACATATGCATATATATACTTTTCCCCCCAAACTATCTATTTTTTAAAATATTGCTCAAATGTATGAAATTTTATAGTAAAAATTATATAAAATTATATCATAACAAATGCATGAAGCTATTTTATTTTTATTAATGATCCTATATTTAAAAAGAACGTTAGAAGCCAAGGTATTTTTTCTACTTAAACCTCACTGCTTTGAATCTAAAAGACTGAAATGTGGTGAACTATTTCTTTTGACTATGTGTGCATATTTTGATTAATGAACAATCCAAGATGCCTTATAAACTGGGACAGGTAGAGATCATAAAGTCTTTCTTGAGCCACTCTTCTAATTCTGAGAGTGGTTAGAATTCCAGGGGACAAAATTGATACTCACATACTTTACCATCTTGTGAAATGAACATTTTACAAGCCCTCTTCTTTTCTTAGATGCATTATTCATTATCTTTGTCTTACTTTCTCCTGATAAATGGCTTTTGGTCACAATCAGGCATCAAATCAATCAAGAGGTGAGTCAGTGTCCCAACCAACACAATTTTACAACTTTTCAAGTGACTGTCTAGGCTTGCTGGGAGTCCTTCAAGGTTGCTTTTCCTCCTACATATTTTAAAGTGACTTTTGGGTGTTATCACAACACTATCAGTAACATGAATTCAAGATTTGTTTGTTTAAGTGAAGTCCACACTTCGTAATGCTCTGAAGTATCTTGGAAATATTGAAGACTTCAGTTGCTTTAGGCTCTTCGAATGACATGTACCTTGGCTGAACTTTGAAATAAATTCTACATTTATCACTGTTTTACTGCATCCTTTTATTTTTCTTGGTCTCTCCTACAAGCATACTTTCTCTTTGATCGTCCCATACTTTGTGTCCACACTGAAATTTATAGAGTTGAGCCACAATGTTTTTTTTTTTCCTATAAAACAGTCTTGACAAGTTGGTGCCACAATATTTCCCCTCTACACGAACAAAAGATAACTTACTCCAGGAATCTGATTCTGTGATATTTTTTCTGAATTTCCAAAATGTTTCTATAAAATTTCCCAAGTCCAGCCATCTACCAAGATGACTCAAATTTTTATTATATACCCTATAAAACACTGTAAATTTGACTAGCGAATATTATTTTTTCTTCACATTGAGATACTTACTTGAAAACTCAATAATTATCATTTTTCCTCCACCCCTAGCCATTATCTTTAACAAACTATATATGTCCTACATACCCCAATACATTCTGAACACAAAAACCCTGAAAGGTAATTCACAATGAGAAGAAAAGGATTCTTTGGTTTTCAAATTTCCTAAAACCTGTCAATCTATTTGCTAATCTGTGACGGCTTCCATCAACTAATTTTTATTTATTTATTTTTAGTGTTTTTGTGTCCTTCCCTTGTTCCCTCCCTCTTTTCCTTCCTGCTTGCTTGCCTTCTTGACTTCCTCCTTACCTTTTTTAAAATGTCTATTTATCTTCTATTATGTTTTAGCCTCTAGGATAAGTGCTGATGATTTAAAAATGAAGACCACAGAACTCCAGATCTCTGAGAAGTTCAGCAGGATTCACAAAGCAATAGGATAAAGGAGAAGAGAAGCTGTTACATCAGAGCAAATGGAACGAAGTCTTTAGCAATACTACTTGTAACTCCACTTGACATTGGCAGCTTTCTGGTAGATCCACCCTCAGTCCATAATGATGGCACCATCAGTGATGCCTAGTAGTAGGATTCTGGTGATCAGACTTTCAGCAGTAGCAGCTTATAGCAATTACTTTGAGACTCCTGAGGGGTCTTCCATGTCATCACTGTACTGATATAAAATAATCTCTACAGGACAGCATAGAGTAGCATTCCTGCTGACCCTTTAATTGGTAACTATGTCTTTCTTTTTATTGGTTCTTTTTAATTATACGTGACAGTGGAATATATTTTGACATAATTACACAAGCATGGAATATATCTTACTCTGAGTCCCCAGTACCTCTCCTTCCTCTTCCTTCCTCCCACTCCTACCTACCTTTGCTCTACTAATCTTGATGCCATTTACCCATAGTTATTTTTTAAATTAATTTCTTATGGCAAGTATATCTTAACCAGCCCTTTTAAAGAAGAGTTCCGTTAAGCACTGATTCAAAGCATTTTAGCATAGCATTAGGAAGCACCTTTCTATGGAGCCACACAGTTGCATGTGAGGATTCACCTTGAGTACTTCACTGTGCCCTTGACCAAGAGTAAAGCCTCATTGTCCCAAAGGATGTCTTATACTTACGTCAAAGCATACACTCAGATGTAAAATAAATAAGAGAGTGCCACTCATCAGTGTATTCTGGAAGGGGTGCTACAAAATCTGATATCTACCACTGAATCTTTCAAAAGGCTGAGCTCAAAAGAATTCAAGACACTAGCAATTCTGTATGGTAAACAGAGATTTAGATTGCATGGGTAATTTGGGATTCACTGTAGGAGCATATTCTCACAAAATGTTTGTTAAAATGAACTCCTCAAACAAATGAATGATAAGAGTAATGCTTTTGTCATATATCCACAGATGTACTAAGAAAGAAACTGAGGATGATACAGGAAGGAATAGAACAGCAAGTAATATACTCAGCAATGAAAATAGTGTAATAGGACTTAGAAGCTGCTTTTGCTAAAAGCGCTCTTTTCATTTGGTTCTGCAGATGCCTGGAAATCCCCATTGGGTAACTAAAAGCAGAATAAAAGCTTTGCATCTCTACCTGCATTTTGCATCTATCTCCTTTGTTCTGAGTCATTCTCTCTTTTGATCACCTTGGATCCCAGGAACAACAGATCTGATGGAAAAATATCTTTGACAAGAGTTGAAACTACCCCCAGGCAGCAGCAATTCTTATCCAGGACAAGACACTGACTGTCCAGTCCTGAGATAATTATCAATCCGACAACACTTTGACCAAGACTGAGGCACACTTTTGCACACACCTTCCTCACTCTGCTCCTTCACTATTTAAACCCAAAGCTCTTGTCGGTATCCCCAGAAACAGTGCTGAAGACACTTGATCCCCTTAGTCTTCTCCAAATAGCTGTATTAAAGAAATCTCCTCCCTGTTTTTCACCATTAATTTTTACATTTAGTTTCTGGGGTGAGTGGCTTGACCTGATTTGTTGGGACGCCCTGGAGTCAGGTCCTCTCTGGCCTACAACTCGGTTGTTTATTATCCACAGCACTGAGTTCTGTACATGGGTTACTTCATTTAAACCTCAACAAATTCTTATTTGACCAGAAAAATCATTATAGTCATTTGATAATGTACAGGAAACTAAGGTTTACAATATAATAAAAGCATTTACTATAACACAAATTTGTATGAAAGTATGCTGGCAGTTAAGGTATTTGACTGAAGTCCCAAATTTCTTCATGTTCTATTAGTTTCAATAGCACATTTTTTTAAATTTTCCAAAATATCCCTGCTATTCCATTTTCTCAAACCAGTGCTTTACATACTATAGTATGTAGTCCACAAATTTTTACTGATCTGTGACAACATAAGACAGATGAAAATGTTAGAAACATTGAACCCAAATTTACCCGACCATTTATCTAGCAATTAATTTTTTGTGTTTTACACAAGTATCAGTCCATAGTATTTTAGAAAGTTAAAGAAAACAACCAAGGACCTGCTCCATAGACAGTATGAGAGGCACAGTCTCACCTGAGTTACACCTAAAACCTGAACTTCAATCGAGACTCTGCTAACTCAAGTGTCAGCTTCTGTAGACAAGACTCACATAATTGAAATGCATTTTTTATATATTCAGGGAGAAATTAAAATCTACCCTAATGTTTCACAAGCTATAATAATTTACTTTCTAGCCGGGTACGGTGGCTCAAGCCTGTAATCCCAGCACTTAGGAAGGTTGAGACAGGAGAATCGTGAGTTCAAAGCCAGCCTCAGCAATGGCGAGGTGCTAAGCAACTCAGTGAGACCCTGTCTCTACATAAAACACAAAATAGGGCTGGGGATGTGGCTCAGTGGTTGAGTGCCCCTGAGTTCAATCCTCAGTACCAAAAAAATAATAATTTAGTCTCTAATGTGCAACATAAAGAAATTGGATCACACATTCTTTATCTTTGTTCTCACTCTCTAGAGTGATGACTCTAAGATTTATATGGAGGACAAGATAGAAGAAAACGGCTTTTGAAACCTGGTTCACTGAAACCCTAAAAGGACCACAGGGATTCCTCGTCATCTCATATATTTGCCACATTTGTACTACTCAGCTTATTTCTTTTTCTAGATATGGTATGAACTGGTTTTCATATGAAGCATCTTCTTGGTATCATCACAGTGGACACCTTACTTCACATTTCACATAGTATTGCTTTGATTTTAGGGGAAATATAAGTTGGGAGGCTATACCTGGTAGAGTTGTACTTTCATAAACCATGTTTAATTATCCTAATCTTTCTCATAATACACAATCTTCTTCCTTAAACCTGAAGGCGCCTAAGACCCAACAAACACATGCTGCCTACCACAAAATTCAGAGAATAATAGCAGAATATTTCCATTATTCATTTGCTCTTGAAATATATATTGCTAGAGGCCAGGTACAATGATAATCCAATTTCAAGGGATTCCTGCAAAATTAAGAGAAAAAAATTGCTCTTCAGCATATTAATAGCACAAATGCTAAGCCCTACATCTTTATACACTGTATAAATATGTGGCAAAATGACAAGGGGCCAGGCATCATTATATGCACTAAAAATATTTCAAATTCTTCAAAACAAACCAAAATTACTGGAATACAAAACTAATGTCCAGGATTAAAGCCATTTATTCATTATTCATCTTAAATTAAAATATTGAATTCCAATGTATTTCCTTCCATTTTACCACATCTTACTCAAAATAATATTTCAAAAACCCCCTCTCCTGCAATTTTTATGAGCTACATACATGTTTGTATTCTTGTTTTAGGAAACACATATTTTATCCCATGACTGGATGCCTACCACAGAGTTCAGTGGCTTTCTGACTTTAAGGTTTAAGTACATACATTCTTCCCTACTTTGCACTTTCTACCAAGTTCATCTATATATCTCACTTTGTCTCCTAATATCACAAAGTTGCACTTCTAAGCTAGACTTATTTTTCACTATCTTTCTTCAGTCTTTGAAAAATATCATTATTCAAATCTCTAGTTTTTTATGCTATCAAATTTAACTCTATCTTTTTGTGACCCCTCAAATTTTCTTGCTTTAATTATCTCCATTAATGATGATTTATAATTTGTACAATATGAAAATACAAGGACTAGAATTTTCCTTTTGGCAAATAGACACAAAGAACAAAGCACTCTGTTATGAACTGAATGTATCTCCTCAAAATTTGGTTGTTGAATCCTAATCCCCAGTGCAATGGCATTTGGCAATGGAGTTTTTGCAAAATAATTAGGTCATAAGGGTGAACTTCTCATGAGTGGGACCAGTGCCTCATAAAGAGACATGAGAGAGCTTGTTTCCTTCTTTCTGGTGTTCAAAATATGAGGATCCAAGAATGGAACAGTGTCTGGAAACCAGGTGGAGGATTCTCCTCAAGATTTCAACAATAATAGACCTTGAAATTCCAACTTCAAGAATTGTGCAATCAATGTTTGTTGCTTAAAGCACTCAATTTATGATATTCTGTTATAGCAATTCAAACTGAAAAGAGTATTCTTGTGTATAATAATTAATGTAAGAGGAACCATATCTGAAGAGAGATTACCTTATCTTCTTTAAAACATTTATAGAATGTTAGATAAAGTGTGACCTATTTATTCATTTACTTACTTGATAGCCTTCCAGACAATATTTATGAATGAAAAATATTATTAGGAGCCCAATTATGCATAGCACTACTCTTTTCATAAAGCATATTATAGACCATAGTGGAAAAAAATGGTCCACAAGGGATTCTTGTGCTACTGCTATTCCTCAGGATTCATGAGTGACTTAAATGATTGAAACTTTTATTCTGATTATAAAAATTGGCTAGAAAATTCTTACTCTTATTAGCACATGATCTGACCTACACTGCTATCTATAAATACATAGCTAAGCCCACACAAACTAACTCTGCAATAAATGATTGAATTATTTTGCCACTCTATGTGTGTATATACAACCTCTCACTTAGTAGATCTTAACATGGGAATACATATGTGTGAATTTACACACACATGCACACACACTTACATATACTTGGCCTGGGTTGTATGTTGCTGGATAAAAATCATATGACTCATCTTACTTTTATTCCTTCATATATGTGTGTATGTGTATGTGCACCCTTCAAAAAAAGCTTTAAACTTCTGTTTCAAAGATTGTCACATTATTATTTTTTAATAAGCATTGGAAAATTTAATTATGACCTAAGCATATTGTGATGGAAAGTATCTGGTATCAATAAATGCTTTGAAAATAGATGGAATCATATCAATGGAAAACATTTTACTGATGCAAAGTAATTCAAAATCTTCAACTACAGAAGCATAATTAAGTTAAGCTTACTGAATAGTTTTACATGCTAGACTAATTTCTAGCACTGGAACACATTAAGAGGATGGCTGGAATAACTCACTGTCTATTTTTTCAAAAGCCATTAAAAGTGACAGAAATCCAGAAACACCACTTGGCTTCTCTTTAGACTAAAGGAAACAGAACTACCAATTGCTTAGATATTTTTTAAGGGTAATTGTAGCTTCTGTTTCAAACTGTAATTCTTGCCTTATCCTTGCATAGCCTAGAAAAAGTTTCTTTACAAATAAAAGATAGATATGAAAAAAATCTCAATTTATAATTAAATTATTATACATTTATTCCTGATATTAGCACATATTTATGACAATATTTTTCTAGCACTGGGAATTGAGCCCAGGAACACTTTATCACCGAATTACATCCCAATCCTTTTTTGAGCTTTTTGTGTTGAGACAGGGTCTTACTAAAGTGCCCACATTGGCCTCAGATTTGCCTACCTCAGCTCCCTGAGATGCTAGGATTATAGCTGTGTACCACTGTGCCTGACCCAATGATAATAATTGACTGAGAAGTTTTAGTCTTGGAGATACTGAGTATATTCAGAATAAACATAGAAAGAAAATAAACATTTTAATGCAATCAGAAAATTCTATGATCTAAGAACATATATGGACCCAACATTGCCCATCTTAACAGTCCTTCTGTTGATAAAGACTTACTGATTCACCACCAGTAGACTGAGCATTTGCATTGGTAAACCAGGATAATGCTGGAGTTGAGCTCATGTCCCCAAATTACTTTTCACTTATTGTTGTGGCCCTTTTTGTGAATTAAGGACTTTTTGCTAGATTTTGAGCTATCTAGTAATAAAGCATCTTGTGATGTGTTAGAGTATAGAGAGATTTGGTCTGTATGGTAAGCAGTAAAGTATGCCCAGTATTTTTGTTCACTATCAGAGTGATTACTTATTTAAATATTCCTATTAATTTTTGTTTAGCCCTTATAGAAACTACCAAAAGCTAGTCTAGGGAACTAAAGTGTAAATGAATCCTCAGGTTTTTGTTGTTGTTGTTGTTGTTGTTGTTGTTAGAGGTGACTGCTTGCTTTTTAAAACTCAGAACAGTATCGTTGTGATGTGCTAAAATTCTTAGTATAAATAACAGTAATGAATTAGATAAATAGGCCTTTAAGCTGTAAAACATTTGTCAGTCAAGTTCATTTAACACAGACATAAGTAAGCTGGTTCTAAGCTTTCTAAGCAGCAATAATGTTTGAATGGATATAAAACATGTGTTTTTCTGAAAAAAAATTATCTTCTGTAATGAAATTGACAAGTTCAGGTCATGGAATCTACTAGTGAAAGCTTAAATTTGCCTAAGGTTTATTCATTGTGCCAAACATTGCTGTGCTTGCTTTTTTGGAATTCTAACTTGGGGTGCAAAGTAAATTATGTTTCCACTGCTATAGTAGCACATGTCATGGGAGAATGCATCTCGTCATGGATGGAGTAGAGACCTAAGTATGTCCCTTCTACAGAGTAAAATGTGATCATATCATAGGTGAAAGATTTCCTAAAATGGAGAGTAAACATGGGGGAAGGAACCAAAAAGAACTAAGGGAAGCCCTATCTGGTCTTTCAGAATAGAAAGATGTCAAATTTAACTTTCCACAATGCTCTTTAACAATCCAACATCTTTATTCTCAAATGCAGTGGTCAAATGAAGGAAAAAAAAATGATGTAGAAAGAATCCAGCTGTGGTATTCATTTTTAGCCCAAAGTAAATAATCATTGAGCCCAAGTTTCTTTTCCACATATTGCTGGCTTTCAACATATATCCACTTATAACTAGGAGCACGTGAGTTAAAGCCCTTGGAGCTCAATCCATCACCTCTGTGGTTCTGGATTCGGATCCAGTAGATGAGTTCGACTACTAACACAGTAATATTTAAAATGTTGAAAAATGGCTTCTTGACTTTATAGAATATTTTTCATAAAAGCCATGGCATCTCATAAGCAAGAATTAAAAAATCTATGGTTTTACATAGTTAACCTTACCCAACCCGTAACAACCAACCTCAGGCCTCAGTGATTATTTACATTTAGGTCTATGGCATTTAACAGTAGGTCTAAATTTTACTACAACTTGGCAACTACTCTCTTCCTTCCATAATGGCTGCTGAATTTTTCCAGTCAGAATCAAATAATTTAGGAAATATTAGATAACATCAAATGAAGGCCACAAAGGCATTAGCCAACTCTTTTAAATACAATAAGCCTCAAGTTAGATTTTGGTAATAAAGTAGTAAGAGATCTTATTTCCTAAGACCCATAAGTGCTCTTGTGTGTGTGTGTGTGTGTGTGTGTGTGTGTCCTTAAGAACTTGGACAGTTATAAACAGTTAAATGATTATACCTACAATATATATTAAAAGCCATGGCAAGTGCTATGAAGGAAAAGCAAAATGTTCAATAAAGGACTGTAATGTAAAATCTTACATAAATCTGTTTACTTCCAAAGATATCCTAACCACATACTCTACTAGTAATGCTGTATTGAGTTGATTATTAGTACAATTTTTAACTTGGGCAATTTTTGTCTTTTGCATCCCTCTATCCCTGTTTTAGGTGGTTTCTTGTGCCTTTTCTAATGACCAATGTAAGTGCTGCCCATAGCCTCACAACTCAGTGCTACATCAGATATGGATGTGAGGTCCCAATTTTCTCAGCTAACTGAGGTCTCATTCCGTCCTTTGCTGCTGCTAGTAGTGATAACAGTTTTAGTTGGAAATGTGATGTATTTGCTAACTGCTTGTTATAAATGCCTTAATTCTTTAAAAGTGATGACAAAATAAGTTCAGGAAGCAGAGGCTAGTGGGCAATATTCTGGAAAAATAGAGTCATGATGTTTCCCTCAAAATAACAGTGCAGAGGAAGTTGCCAATTCTGGTCCCAATTGTGGCCAACCTTGAACTAATGAATTACTCTTTTCTATGTAATCCGAGCATTACTCCACTGAAAAACTCAATTTTCTTTGGTCTATTATCACTTTTGTCAGGCATTTTTTCCATTTAAACCAATGGAGGTCCCATTTCACAAAAATGTTTTTTGTGTAGTCCTTCTTTTTGGAGAAAACTTTTCTTTGCAATTTGCAATTTTAGTGTTAAAAAGATGAGTGTGCTAGAACTTGATAGATTAGTTGACTCAGATAATATTTATTGAGTACTTGATTATCCATTCTATTTTACATTCTAAACCATAATGCACATGACTCAGCTCAGTTTTATTAATATGATATGACACCTTTTAAAGATACGTTGTGTTGTATTTTAGTTTCTTCATTGGAAACATGGATATATTTCCCTAATGACTTCCATACATAAATCATTTTTAAATATAATAGTCTATGTTCAATGACACATGTTAGTCATCTTTTCATTGCTGTGAACAAAATAACTGACAAGAGCAACTTAAAGGAGGAAATATTTATTTTGACACATGATTTCAGTGGTTACAGCCTATGGTCAGCCTGCTCCAATGCTCTGGGCCTGAGATGAGGTAGAGTATCATTGCAGACATGCTTGGCAGAGGAAAACTGCTCAACTCCTGACAACCAGGAAGCACAGAGAGAGAAGAACTGGCCAGAGAGAAGCTAAACCCTTCTAAGGAACACCTGCAGTAACCTACCTCCTCCAACAAGAGGCTACCTTCCAATAGTCCATTCAGCTATCAATGGATTAATCTACTGATAAGGCCAGAACTCTCATGAGCTGATCACTTCCCAAAAACCCCTCCACTGAACAAAGGAGATTTTGAGGACATTTCAGAACCAAAAATAATAAATTCATTGGAAATTTTTTCTTACTCTGAGCTTGTATCGTAAGGTTTGATGTATAAATTTTTGGACATATAAGCTTAAAAATAGAATTCAGTTTTTATAGCAATTATGACTGATACTGGCACATTTAAAGATTGTTTAGAGAATCTATAATATGTAAAACTGCAAACAAAGTTTAATTATGACTTAGAAGTAAACAACTCTATTTTTTTATCTATTTCTGATATCAGATCAGCTATCTTAGGCCAGGAGTTCCTTAGCATTAAACTTGATAATATGTGACCTAGGATTATTTTTATAACATCAGTTATTTATTGTCTAAGTATACATCTGTATAATTATGTAAATAAAATCTTGTGGGTTTTTGCTTATTTATTTATTTGCCTGGAGGTGAGGGCAGAATGAGTAAGTAGAATGATGAGAAAGGTTTATATTATTAGCTACCAAATAATATGTTAAAGCTGAGGTCTAATCTAATTAATGTTCAAAGTAGAGTTAGTATATTTTACTTTTAAATCCAGTTATACTCTCTAAACAAGGTATTTGTTAAGGTATTCTGCCAGGTTTAGAAGAACTCATATAAAAGAATTTAATAAGTACAGTTTCAGTTCTGAATGTAAACCTCTTTCCAAAGGTACTGACTTTTAAGAAAGCATGAATTTCTTAGCTAAATATAATACCTTTGATTTAGGAATAAGAGAGCACAAACTAAAAATTTTCTTTCTTGATGCAATTATTATTATAAGTGTCAGAAAAAGTTGAGATGTCCAAAAGTTATTGCTAAAACATTTGCAGTTCTATTAAGAGCAAGATACCAAAGACTCTGCAGATAGCATACAAATATCAAGAAAGACAGGACCCAGTTTTGGTCAAAAATCAAGTCGGACCAAGAACTATAGAAATGGAAACTCCATTATTTATCTAAAATGTCCTCTATAATGATCTAACAAAATATTCATCACTGATGGTTGTTTAGGGAGGAAAAATTCTTAACATTTTTTGAGGTTTTAAAAGAATATAAGCCAGGTAAAATTCTTGCTCTTTAATTTATGTCCTTGTGTATATAACTTATTCAACCAGAAATTTGTAAGGATATCTAATCACTTGCTTACTTTTGTGTAATTAGAATTTCTTTTTACTATTTTGTATCATAAAGCCCATAATTGAAAATACTCTTCAATTCATAAAGAAAAATGTTTTATATCTACCAAGCATTTAGTACTGGGAATAGATTAAGTAATGATTGGCTGATTACTTGAGAGGCCGGTAATCTCAAGAGTAGAATTCACACAAACAGGTATTTCAGTAAAGTATTTTGAGTCTTAAAGTGGATTATGAGACAGAAAACTCCTTGCTTGGCCTTCATAGCTACAAGATTTCATAAATGTTGATTAAATTTCTGATCCTCAGTTCCCTTGTCTCTAAAATTGGAATGACAATAATGCCTACCTCATAGGTTTTTTGTAAAGATTAAATTGATTAATACATATAAATGACAAGAATGGCGCAAGATATACAAGATCAAACAGGGAATGCCATCTATTGTTTTTTCTCAAGTTATCATTTATATAAAAGAGTTAGCATGGTGCCAAGCCTTTAGAAAGAACTCAATAAATATCAGCTAATACCTTTACTTATTATGAAAACACAGAATTTGGATTTTTTGCTAAGAATTGAAATCAAGACTTCATGCTTTCATTCAATCCACCAGATAAAGTTTTTGCCAATAATTACTTGACTTATGAGGCAACCATTACATCTCAACATTACTTTACCATGAGAGATTACTGCTTTAAGAAGTCTTCATTGGTTTATTGACCTGCCATGATAAATAAGACTTATCTATGGAATATAAATTTGGCCAAAAAGGAATAGAACATTCTTCCTGTAATAGGTTATTAAAATGGAAATTGTGAGAAATATAAATGTAGTTGTACCATTACTGGTTACAATACACAAACAACTCACTCACACTGTGAGTTAAAAGTAGTGAGCAAGCGCAGATGGGAAGTTGTGCATGCCTTTACAAGAATTTTACTCTGAATCCCACACTTGCCCAGTAGCTGCCCTGCACCTCTTCAAGTCTCAAAGGTTAGACTAGTGCTTATAAACAAAGAAAGAAACAGTTGCTTTCTGGGGCTTGTCCTGCATTCCCAGCTTAATTATCTGAAAAGATGCCTGAAATTTATTCATGAGACAAGAATGAGGTTAGAGGCAGGAGCAAGGCAGAATGGAGCTTTCTTAAACCCTGCCTATTAAAGTCCCCTGGAAGAGTCAACAAGACTCAGAAGAGGGCACTGAAAGTTACTCTGGACTTTAAATGGAGTCATTAAGAAGCTAAAGGAGAGTATATAACCTTTACCGGGGTTACTACCAGTGAGAGTTACCACTCAGAAGTGAGTACTGGTTAATGGGCAGTCTCCAAAGAGCCCATAAAAGTGCCCATCAGAGAGTCATTGTTTAGTCTGTATGTGACAGTGCAAGCAAAGCATGATCTTCCTTTCCTACAATTCATTTTTCTCCTCTCCTACCTGTTCTCAAGCACTAAGGAAGGTACAATGCGAGGGGAGGAAGCTGGGGAGAATGGTGATGGAGGAAGAAGGAAGCAGAAGCTGATCTTGCTTCCTTGCCTGCAGCAGATATCATGATAACATAGGCCCTAATGAGAGGAGAGGAATTGGTTGTAACTTAGAATAGTTGGACAGTTTGATATCTTATCCAACCAAAGATAGTTCTGAAATGAAACCATATCTTGCAAAAAACTGATGGAAAGATTTGTTTACTACTTCCAGTGATTAGGGAAATTGTGGAATTTGCAACCTTATCACTGCTTTCATCTAGGTGCAAAGGATAAACAACCTTACAGAGCAACACTCAAACACTTACAAGACAAAAATACTTTATAATCACATACTACAAATTATACTTTTCAATATACTGGTAACATGACTTTAGAGAAATATGCATTGCAAAAGAATCAGCTCTGTCTTCTGTGAAATTCCCTCATAAACTCTTATATTCTTGGTGAAATAAGGAAGCAATTTCTATTTTTTGCAAAAATAATTTCATATTTTAAATAGTAAATTTAAGAGATTTTCTAGAGCAATCTGCAATGGAGCAGCAGTTTCTTTATCCTGTCAGTGGCTTCCTGGAAGTCAGTTCATTTATGCTCAACTACAAATGGCATTATTTCCTAAGAGGAACATTTATAATGCCTTCTCCAAGAAAGAGCCATTTTTATTAAACAAATATTCAAGTCTCTGTTTGTGACAGGACATGTGCTAAGACCCCAGGATATAAGAAGAAAGAAAAAACATGGCATCTTGCTTTGAACCTACTTTTCCTGGAACTTCCAGTCTTGTACAAGAGTGAATGAAAAAGGTTATATCAGCTAATGAAGAATTCAAAGACCAAAATAAATGCTCAGTAATGTAATTAGAGAGCAAGTTAAGGTAATGAATAAACTACAGAGAATGAAAAAATCTTCATGCAAAAATGTAGACATGAAACTTTATTGTAGATGTCTGTGGTGTTTGAGAGAGGGCCCACAGGGTTCAATAGACAGTAGAAGGAGCAACATACTAAGGTAGCATATTTCATGGAGCACACAGAACACACAAAGGTGGGGGGAAGCAGGTGAGATAAAATGTAGAGAGAATGAAAGAAAGGTAGAAAACTGAAACTTTGAAAGGAAGCAGGAAAACCAAAAACATTGTGTCTAGTAATAATAGTAATTGTGAGGTTTTGTGTTACATGTGAAGAAAGTCTTCTGTCAGGCCTGACAATGTAGACAGAAATAGTTAGGGCACTGTAGCCAGTATAAACAGGGTGTCAGGGACCAAAATTGGGACAAAATAATGACTGGCAAAACCCTAGTTCTTTCAGACTTGCAATGTTTTATTTAACGAAAGAGAGCTTATGCTTAAAATTCAACTCAGAATTGTGTATTTGTGCTTTTACCCTTAGTGAAAATATGGAAATTTGTTTATTAAAAGTAAGTATATTTTTAGACATCTTAATCTTTGAAACATTTTATCTTGTTTAAAGTCTAAATTTAAGACGCTTAACCTGGCATTTAGGCCATAACCAAAATATTTGAATTCTGGTGGAACCTAAAGGCCACATGGAAATTCCATTTGTCCCAAGCTGAGACCAACACAACTGATTTGGCTTCCTTGCTTTTGTACACGTGGAACAGAGAAAAGAGATTCTGTTAGTATCTGTTAGTAGAGAATCACCACACTCTCCACACCAGAGAAGCCCAGAAAAAAAAATGAAAGCTTTTCACAGACAGTGTGATGTATGTAGAGACAGAAAACTCAAGTTAAATTTGATAATCTATTCCCTTAATTTATGAATAAGTATGAATTATCTCTGAACCTTAGCATTTCTTCACTTGTAGAAAGGAAAGTAAAATTGAGCCTTGGGTAGTATTCTATCAGAATATGAACATTTGAAAGACAGCAACTTATTTCGGAGGTGATCCCAATAATTACTTGTCAGGAATGAAGAGGTGAGAAAAGAAAGGGAAGGAGCCACTAGTGGCTGTATTAAGGGATAGATGACTGCTGAAGGCATCTGGGGAACTCTGTAATATACCATCCACGCCAGCACCCCATAGCTAGTGGGGTGTCTGGACACCAGTACCTACCCATCATTGTTTGAAGACTATTTCCAGAGACATCACCTGCCCACCACTTTCAACCTGCCCTATATACTCCATTAGAGTGTTCTGGTGGCCAAAGAAAACCCTCAGGATAAGAAATACAGATGCTTTCAGTGCAAGTTTTCATCAATGGTAAGGTCTTAAGAGAAATGGTTGGAATAACAACAGTGTCCACCACATCTACTTATTAAGATCAAATAAACTATATTAAAATATTGTAGAAGCCATGAGTTTCTATATAAATTGATTCCAAGTTGATATCTGTGCCCAGATTTGATCATTCATAATGTTTACTTGTATTGAATATAGTTATTATAATTTTAAAAACTATAAAAATTATGTACAAGAACATCTTTGATGTATACAGTATTTAGGCCATCTTTATTCAAATATCACTATTATTTGAGTATCAATACATAGATATCATTAATAGAAATTTCAAAAATGCTATGTTGTGTGTCTATCACAGTGGTCTCATGTATTTAAATATTGTAGAACATATTCTTGATTTATAAAGAAAAGAAAAAAATCCATCCCAAAGTCAACTTCCAATTGTCTAGGGCAAATTTTGTCTTGTTTGCGATGGACCACGCCCAATACTACTACATGGTTGAGTTTCTGGGTAATCAGGTATTGGATTTATATTAGTAAGAATTAAAAATTATAAGATGACCAAAGAGATCTTTGAAGTCCTCTCAACTCTAAAAAACTATAAAGTATGTCTTGAAATTTAAATGGTAAGCTTAATACAAATGTAAATATAAAAATTTAACTTCCTTTTAGTTTGCTTAAAATAAAAAACTCCATAACACTGACTGAAATGCTAATGATGGCTGGCTCAGGCTGGGCCAAGTTGTTACATCAGGATGGCTGCCTGGTCAGCAGGAAGCAATTTGGTTCTTCAGCAACACCACCCAAGTCAGCACCCCACAGCTAGTGTGTTGAAAGGTAAATATGCTTAATGAGGAAAAAGTTACTAACTTGGAAAATAAGCCTCCTTTAAACAGCATATTGCATTAAAAGTAATTATAAGGCACATGGGAGACTGCTTCTACTATGTGTAAGTGCTGTAATGGACACCAAGTCCTAAAAAACAGTTTGAAAAGAAAATTATGCACAACCTAAGTGGGGCATGGCACTGGCTGATATCTGAGTACTGAGCTGAGAACTGACCCGTCACAGAGGTTACTCAAATGTTTGGAATAAAATTGCAATGGTTTTGCTTATTTTATTTTTGAATAGTGCTTTAGTAACTTGTGACTTTATTTGAGCAAAGGAAACACTATACAAATGAATTAAGGAAATGACTCTTTAAGTTCCCTCAGTGACTTTTTTTTAAATCAATGGTTCATTTAATGCAGTTCATATGCCAGCTGTTGAAGTTTTAGCTAATTAATTCTCTTATTTACATTAGCCTACATAATTATACAAAGTTTAGGTTTTTAGTAAAAATAAATTTGTGCATTACTTATGGTATGATTTTCTTGATAATTAGTATTTAATGGCAGCAACATATATTTAAAATACAAAGAGTTTGTCACTTAGATATTTCAAAGTCTGTTATCTCTATTCCCTGAAGAAGAAAACTGCATTTCCAGTGTTGAACATAGACTTTCAAAATACCATGCTAGATCTCAAAGGAATATGAGAGTATATTAACATGTGTCAAGAAGAATGTAATGATGGGAGGTGGATTAAGCAAACACTGGTGTCAATTAATGATTCTCCATACAAAGAAATTGCATATTTTAAAGAATGCTTTGAAGGTTGGTTGTAGCTTGTTGAAATTTGGGTTTCAGATTTAATAAGTTCCATCATTTTCAACTCTTTTTTTTTTTTAAGAAAAAACAAGGGAACAAGCTTTCTTTCTTAGTACATTTCTTAGAAGCTCAAATCTGCACAGCAATTCCAAAGAGCATACATTTTAAAGGTAATTTAGGATAAATGTAACATCTAATTTAAAGATATTCAATTGGTTTCATGTCAGGTTACCTGATTTTAAAGCTGTTTATTGAAGTTGAAAGCTTGAAATGGATTTTCTCCATCATACTGATACTATAAATAGATCTTTAAGCCATGCCTATTTAATATGATATGCTTTAAATTCTGTTTTAGTAGTAGCTTTTGGATAACAAAGTTATGCAAACTTGACAGTTTGTACCTGTCCATAGTCTTTCTCTGAATTTTGAAGCTTTTAATTTTTTGAAAGAAGGAAGAGACCAAGGGATAATTGCTCCATGCTTCTTGTGAATATTGTTTACTCTTTTACTCATTTATTTTCTACTTTATCCCAGGGTTTAGGGTAGTTCTGGCATTCCCCAGGGAAGGCAATCTGGTATAATAGTCCCCAAAGGAGTTGCCTAAGATCCACCTTAAAAATGAGGCAGTAAACCCAATACTCATCCCAACACTTAACCAAGAAAGAATACTTGTCAACAATAAAAGACAAGATGCAAAAGGAGTTGGTGGAGTCTCCTCACAGATAAGTAGGCAAGGGGCCATAGGCTATGAAATCCTTATTTATTCACTCTTTCAACAAACTTTATTGACCTCTTTCTATGAGCTAAGAATTATGCTGAGGGCTGGGGTTGTGGCGCAGTGGTAGCGTGCTCGCCTAGCATGCGTGAAGCACTGGGTTCGATCCTCAGCACCACGTAAAAATAAAATAAAGATATTCTGTCTGCCTGCAACTAAAAAAAATAAATATTTAAAAAAAAAGAAAAGAATTATGCTGAATGACAGGCTAGCCAGAAAGATTATTAAGACATGATTCTTTCCTTCTATGAATTTTTATTAGAATAAAAGAGATGCAAAATGAGCCCTTAACATACAGAATATTTAATGGAAAAGTGCCTTTAAATTAATTAAGGGTTTGATGATATATCAAGTAGACATAAATGATTACAACTCCTAAGTTCACCAAGCAAATGAAACACAGGTATAATTCTCAGAAAAATGAACAACTGGCACAGCATGGCACAAAAATATTATAGCTGGTATGGTCTACAGAATTAGAACAAGGTCTATGGATGTTAATCTTTAGTTGCTGGGTTGTAAGATTGTCCAATATTACTAAATAATGGATAAACTTAATTATTGTCATTTATTTACTACTCAGTAAAGTTTTTTAGTATTTACTACATTTTATACCACATATAATTATTTCATTTATTCATAAAAACTTTCATTTTAGTGCAATCCCTGTTTATTATGACTTAACTTTCTTCTAGCCAACATGGTAATTGATATCCATTGACCCTATAAAATCAAAATTTTATTATTGCACATTCACATTATTAAAAATGTTTATCTACAAGTTTCTATATTCTTTCAGAGATAAAAATGAGTGTTTTTTTTTCATGAACCCAGAGACTAATATATTGAATTGAATATCATCAATGGGATTGTATTGATTGAAATGTCCTGTTACCAAACATGTAAGTTACAAAGCTAGTTTAGGTTTATTTTTTGTTCATTTACAATAAAGTGAATTCAATTTTTTATACTGACTTTGAGTAGGACAGAAGAGCCTGGACATCCAAGGAAAAGTAGGAAGCAGGTTTATTGACTGCAAGGTCCAGAGAGGCTATTGGATAGCCTAAAACATTCTCTGGACTAAGATTCTGGTATTCTTTGACTTTATACCCAGTGGGAAGAGAGGCTTGGAGGTTTACATTTTTGCAAGGATCTACATAAAAGTTTTCTTTCTTTCTTTCTTTCTTTCTTTCTTTCTTTGAGTTCTCAGAAAGTGCCTCCTTTTCCTTTTTTATTTTTTTTGTCTCATTTCACACATTTTACCACAGAAGCAGGAGTAACATAAAGTCTGAGGTTAAACTTAGCTTATGCAAGACAGAACAACAGGAAATAGGAAATCTAACCACATTGAGCTTTTTGCAGAAATGTTTGGTGATTTTTTTAAACAAGAATAATTATAGTGAGGGTCTTCTGGATGGGGGTTCTCTGGCCTGCTCCAGGGGTCTCTGACCTGCTTCGTTCCCCCCTTTGATGATCATTATTTAATGATTTAAATCAAAGATCATCATAATTCTCTTGGCTGAAAGCTTTATATAATACCATAATCTTGGTTGTTGTCTTTTTTAAAAAGCTGTTTCTATAGAAGACCCAATAGTTCTAATGTAAAGGGGAGATCAAACATGGAACAATAAACACTTCATCTCATTTGAATTCAGATATGCTGTTTCAACTGTGAGGTAACCGCAATTTAAGAGCTTTAGTGAAAGTTGTCTTCAATGCCCTACAGAAGAGCATAAGCCTTTTAATAAAGAGGAACACAAGTTCAAGAAGTAATTAACCTTCCAGTCAGCCTGCTTGTGAGAAGAAGAGGTAAGAATGCACCATCTCTTGGGGGATTAAAAAGGCTGGTAGGACTGGGAAAGAAGGACTATTAAAAAAAAGAAATTTGGGGAAGCACAATAGGCGCTATATTGACACCTGGCCATAATTATCTAGCTCAGTTGGATTCGGAAACAACCAAGCTCCTTGTGAAGTTGCTGCTGGACATATCAGTGCCCCCCACACACACCCATCTTACAGAGAGGAATTGGATGCATTAAAAATGATAGGTCAATCCTATGTCAGACATTTTATTTCACAAGTAGCAGAAAGGAGAAGATATTTTATACTGTTTTATAGCTAGAAAAAAGGGATATGGAAAAAGTATAATCACATTTTTTTTTAACATGTAAGAAGACAGAACTAATATGTAGTGTAGAAGTACTTTTGAAAGATATGCAGTTTCACTGCATTCCTTGGTTAAACAGCATAAATAAGTTAAGGAAATACTGAACATATTCGAAGACCTGGAGTTAAAAAGAACTGTAAAGAAAATGGTTAAAAATCATACTGGGATTTATTTCTTATCAGTTGCATAATAATCAAAGTAGGTCCCCCCCCTCAAAAAAAAGCAAGAAAGGTTAAGAACAGGTAATTATTCTGTTTCTTAACACAGTACATACCAATGATAGAAAGTTAATATCTTCTAATGAACAAACATAACTTAAAATTGATGTTTGAGTTTCAAAAGAGAGGGAAGTACATGAGTCTTCTTGGGTCATATGTGGTTTCAGGTTCATTTGTTCCAGAATAAGCCCCATGAAATTAAGTAAAACTTGACCTTGAATCAACAATTTTATAAAAAGGATAATAAATGTTTTGATGCCATTTGATCCAACACTTGCTTTTCAGTAAAGTGATTTTTAAAATATTCTTGTGAAAATTATTTCTTGTGAAAAAATATTTCACAAGAAACTCTTAGGAGAAAAATGTTATGGTGGAGAAGGAATTACTCCAGTTTTTATTTAGCCTTTTCATTATTTTCTTAAGAATTATTGTTTTATTTGCCAAATAGAAAGGAAATATAGTCAACAGTAAAAGATATATCAATATTAGTTTTATAGATAGGAACAAAACTTTACCCTTGCCAAATGTTGTAACATTTAAAAATATTGGCCTTACTACTAAAATGAAATCCAATGGAACACATGACATACAGTGGGGTTTTCAATTCCTATGTCAGAAACCTCTTGTTAATAGGTGTGATTCTCTGAAATATTAGTACAACCCCTCTCTTCAATGGTTTCAATTTTATTTATGCAATAGAGTAATAGAACTATCAAATTATGTTGGATTTAAAAAAATGTTTCCATAGCACATTTGAAAAACACAAAGTCTGATTCAAACAAATGTAAATATATAAAAGATTTTTAAGTGAACCTCCCCATTCACTAGGGACATTCTTATCAAAAATACATGAGTCCAAAGCCAGCCCTATTAGTTGATGGCAAGAGCATAAGAATTAGTGAGGAAAACATTCCTTTATAATCACAAATGGGTCCTCAGAGAGATGACACACAGAGATCGGATTTTCGTCAAATTCTGTTCAGGCTCTCAGATGCAGAAGGGAGAGGCAGAACAAAAGAATCAAAATGGAAAATTGCTATGTAAATTCCAGGAGCCCTAAGTGTTGAAGAGAATATGTGGGGAAAATTAATATTACAGGAAGTCTCATAATAACCTAAACAAGGAGCTAACATGGATTTGTTCCCAAACTATACACAGAGCTGTTGGTGAACCCCAGATACAAAGAGGCTCATGAACCACACACATACCCTAGTCCCTGAAAATTTCTGCAGTATGATATGCTAGTTAGAAATCAAGATTGGCAATGGCTACTACTGTATTTTTGCTTTAAATTCACATGAAAGTGATATGAGATTTATCTTGTCAGTATTAATTCTTTACATTCAACTTGCTTAGTATCTGGCTTAGAAGGCTTTAAGAAAAGAATTATTAATTGTATTGTGGCTGTAGCAGAATTGCCATGTTTTTCCTCTTTCTAGGTTTAAAACAAAAACTAGCCTTTGGGAGCAGGATATTTAGTACACAGCTCAATAAAAGTTCACAGAAAAGGTGTTTCTTGTTCACAAATTTTATAATCTTTTCACATCTGTTATGGATTTTGTCAGAAATTTCCGTTTAGAAATTCTTTAATTTTCTGAAGTTAAGATATTCAAAGGACAAATATTTTTAAGTCTAAATAAAAGAATTCTTTCAATTCTGAAAGATGATATAAACACTTAAAGAAGATATGGATCTGGGTGCAGTGGTGCATGCCTGTAATCCCTACAGTTCGGAAGGCTGAGCCAGGAGGATAATGAGTTCAAAGCCAACCTCAGCAACAGCAGCGCACTAAGCAACTCAGTGAGACTGTTTCTAAATAAAATACAAAATAGGGCTGGGCATGTGGCTCAGTGGTTGAGTGCCCTGGGTTCAATCCCTGGTACAAAAAAACAACAACAACAAAAAACAAAACGAAGAAGGAGAAATGGAAAGATATGGAAATATGGAAGTGAGACCTTGAATTGAAGTGGTATCTGATTATATCAAGAATTCTCCACAAAGAGAAAAACATCTTAAACATCTTTTCAGCTCAAAGTAATCAAAACTTAGAAGCTTGTTTTTCCTAAATCTTTCCTATTTTCTCCAACAGATTGCTGTTATTTGATAAATGTATTTTTTTTCCTGACTTCCATAACTCTTGTTTTAGTTAACTTTTGCATTGCTATGGTCAAAATACCCAACAAGAGAAACTTAGAGGAGAAAAATTTTATTTGGATCTCATGATTTCAGAGTTCTCAGTCCATAGACAGCCTACCCACCCATTGCTCTGGGTCCAAGATGAGGCAGCACATCATGGGGGAAGGGCCAAACATAGGAAATGTCCCTCTCTGTGACCCACCTCTTCCAGCCATGCCCCACCTGCCCATAGAGACCACCAATCAGTCACTCAAACTAAAATGGAGTGATTAGGTTATAGCTCTCATAATCTAACTATTTTACCTTAATATTCCTGCATTGACAAGAGATATTGGGGGACACTTCATATTTAAACCATAACAAATTCCTAATTTCACCTGAATTTGTCTTCTACTTGGCCGAATAGAAATCCAAATGCTGTTTTCCTAATTCTTGCATCAGCTGCCATCTCTTTGAAAAGCACCCAACACATGTTGATTTGGTTTCTTTTGTTTACTGGCCCCTGCCGAGTGATTGTAGTGAAACAGAGCAAGATTGAACATAAAAAGAGTACAAGTGTGAGTTTGCATGAGATAGATACACAAAGAGAGACAGAGAAAAAGAAATTAAAGGATCACAAATGAACTTCTGTTGGTTTTTACTGAACACCTGATTCCATCTAGATGTCTTACTCAGTAACCCTTTGATTCTACGGCCTCTTGCGCATCAAGACCACACTACTTGAATAATAGCACAGAAAATCATTTGATGGACCAAAAAATTTATAGTAGTTCAAAGTGTTGTTTTTATTTTTTAAAATTAAAGAAAATTTTGGAAACTTACATGGAATTTGGAAAATTGCTAGAATTTACATTGTATTCTGTTTTTCTTATTCTGAATACAATCCTTGAAACTTTTTAAGTACTCAAAATAATAAGTATAAGTAGCATTTCATGAAACTCTTAATTCTTTAATGGAGAATATTGGTGATGGGCAGAGACAGTATGTAATTTCTCTTCACATTTGTCATCCACCATACTAATATAGTAGCTGGATATACAAAGCATAGAATATTAAAAGACATTTTGCTAAGTAAATGAATGAATAAATTAATAGAAAGAAATATATTTTGAAAACTCATGATATAGAATTCTGCTTATTTGATTCACAGAAAGACTTTTAAAAAGGCTTACATGTACTAACACAAAATAAGTTAAAATCTATGAAGTGTGTGCTCTTTAAAAAGTAGTATATAACTAAACCGGAAAATAAGTCTCATTAATCTTATAATTTTTTATTGGTACATTGTAGTTGTATATAGTTATGGAATTTGTTGTTATGCATTTGTACTTGCACACAGTATAGCAACATAGTTTGGCCAATATCACTCCTCAGTCCTTCACCTCTCCCTCCTGCCTCCTACCTCAGCCCATTTCCTATACTAATCTCCCTTTGATTATTCTGTGATCATAATTCTGTGTAGCATTGTTGTGCAGAGATAAGTGATCTCTACATGCATATATGATTTATCCAAAATAAATATTATTCTTACAACACTAAGAATTTAAGTATTCCATGAATTAGTTTAATCTTTATTTATAATTAAAAGTTAATATGTTAATTAATATCTCATAGTATGTGTAATTTAGCTTACAATTCTGTGGTGTTTTGGCAATCATTCTCAAAATTATAAACAGAAGTTACTCTTCTCTATCATATATTTCTTTTACTTGATCTTTTAATTTTTTCTATACTTTCCTCTTACCTGTTTTGTGTATAAATATTTAAATACTTCTCTCTGGCCTCTGTCAAGAAGATAAAGCTGCAGGGAAACTGAGATAATGCAAAAGTGAATTAACTAAAAAGAATTCTGTCACTTTGTCAGATAATGAGATAATGACACCAATAATATCACAATAGTTCTGAGCAGGTGGGAAAGTAATAAGAAGAACGGCATGTGAGCAATAATCCTGGTAGAAACAATACTGAAGTAATAACTAGGATATAATGCAGGCTCCCTTTCTTGATTATTTTTGGTAAAAATAAAATATTAATAGTTTTACACATGCACAATAAATAGAGTAAATGGATGAAATGCCTTAAACCTCTGGGTAAAGGATCCCCAGATATGGACAAAGCAGGAGATTGGCAAATTCCCTCTCCCTAAATCAGCTGTAATAAAGGACAAAAAAACTATTTCCACCCTCTAGAAATAAGACAAAGACATACAGCTTCAGTGAGGCATTTGTGCTAGAAGAACTCCTAAACTTGGGGTAAGAACAGTAGAAATCCATGGAAGTCTTGTCTGGGGCCACTTTTGACCCCATTCCTAGTTCAGTGGCTGTGTGGTTTTGATAGGATGAATCAGGCCCTGAGAACTAACTGCTTTCCCTCTATGGGCCAAAGGAATCTGCTCACATTGCAACAGTGAGCAATGGGCACATTTAGCAATATTATCAGTAGAAGTGATCATACTTTGATTATGATTGAAGCAATCATATTTTTGCCAGAGTCTGTGCACATGGAATACAGAGATCTAAGACAACTCAAGCCAGCCACATGCTCTTGGCCAACCTCAAGGCTGCACATATGTGTAGAGGAGACATGAAATATTTGGGTGGAGAAGTCAGTGTAGACAAACAGTCTGAACTTGAATACACTTTCCCATCCACATATAGGCCACTCAGTGGCACAAAGAAGCCTGATTGGCTCCAGATGCTTGAGCATAATGCTTTTTCTAATCATTAGCTAACAACTAAAAGCTGTGCAGACCAGAAGAGAAAATCCTAGAGAGCCAGACTTAAAAACAAAAAATAAATAAACAAAATAAAACCATCAGTGGCCATACACCATGAGGGAAACAGATTTAGCCAAAATAAGTTACTGAACAAAGAAATCAGAAACTAAAAAAACAGCAACAACTTTGAGGTAGAAAAAATATATGAACTTAGAGTTGTTACAATATACTACTTAAAATTTCCAGTTTTTAATTAAAAGAGAGAGAGAAAGAGAGAGGGATGGAAAAAATAGAAATGGTTCAGGCATACTCAGGTAAAAAGGCCAAGAACAGAAATGACAGCATACTCTAGATGTTAGAGCTAGCAGAGCAAAATTTCAAAAGACGTTTTAAAAATTCTCAATGAAGTAAACACAACCGTGTTTAAAGAATTATAGAAAGGTATGACAATAAATCAACAAAATTTTTCAATAAGAATATGTAAATTATTTTTTAAAATGGAAATTGTAGGGTTGAAATGTCCTATAACTTCTTATAATTAATGGAAAAATCACTTAGACCTCAATAGCAGATTCATAGGGGCAGAAGAAAAAATCAGTGAATGCAATGAGCTTGATGGATTATGATGGTCTTATCTGGTCTGAAGAGGAAAAAAACTGATGAAAAAATAATCAAATAGCAAAGATTTGTTGGAAATGCAAAGGAATGAAAATAACCAAGAAAATTTTAACATGGAAGACATATACTACTTGTTTCAAAACTTATTATGTGCCACAAAAGCAAAGACACTGAGTTATTGGTAGAAGAATAGAAACATTATCAAATGGAACAATTAAAAATTCACAAATGAATCCTTATATTTATGATCAATTGATTTTGAGAGTTTCCTAAACAATTTAATTGATCTTTTCAACAAATAATTACACTGAACATTAACACTCAAAATAAAAAAAAATAAAGACATCAAGAAGTCACTCAAATAGGTCATAGAATCAAATCCAAGAGCTAGTTACAAAACTCTTAGAAAAAGGACAGAATAAAACCTTTGTGACTTTGGAGCAAGCAAAGTTCTAAGATGAGAGCAAAGAGAGTCTCAGAAGAAATAATGACAAACTGCATTTTGTCAAAACTAAAAACTTTGCTTCAGGAGATATTAAGAAAAGTAACAGAATAGGAGAAAATACCTGACTGAAAATGAAAATAAAGCTTTTATATTGAATACATGAAAAATACTTAAATAATTCAAACAAAAACTACAATTAAAAATATGAAATTATTAGACATTTCACAAGAATAGGTATACAGATGACCAATAAGCAAATGAAAAGATGTTTGACACTATTGATCATAGGGAAATGCAAACTGAAACTAAATTAAAACACATACTAGGATAATTAAAACAGTAACAAGTGTCATAAGATTGTAGAGCTCTTAGAACCCTCACTTATTGCTTGTGAGAATACAAATTTTACAGCCACTTTTTTTTTTTTTTTTTGGTATGGCTTCTTTTTATTGAATGTCATATTTAACTCACAATGTAGACTAATATGAATATACCATGATTTACATTCAACTGTTGATAGAAATCTGGGTTGTTTACATTTTGGGATTATCACTAACAATGTTGCTTTAACATTCTTGTACATATCTTTTGGTGAAAATACATACACAATCATACAAGGCACATAGTTAGGAGAGCAGAAATAACAAATCATAAGAGTCTATGAACGTTCAGTCTTGGTAGATAGTTTATCAAATACAGCCACTTTTGAACAGTGTGGTAGTGTCTTTAAAAATTAAACATAAGTTGCTATTTGATTGCACAGAACTCTTTTTTTAGGACTTTACCAAAGTGACCCAAAACATGTCCACACAGATACGTGCATAAACATTATTAGCAGCATCTTTCATGATATCCAAGACATGGAAACAATCCATATTTCTATCAATGGATGAATAGAATATTACCAAATGAAATATTATTTGGTAATAAAAGAACGAACCACTGATGTAGTCACTTTGAAAACATGCTAACCGAAAGAGCTAAATGCAATACCAGTAAATGGATGGAACTGTAGAATATCCCAAAATCTGATTGTTCTCTCTGATATGTGGATGCTAACCCACAATTAGGGAAAATGGAAGGGGAAGACTAGAAGTTCATTGAATTAGGCAAAGAGGAATAAAGGAAAGGAAGGAGGAATGAGAATAGGAAAGACAGTAGAATGAATCAGACATAACTTTCTTATGTTCATGTATGAGTACACAACCAGTATAAAGCCACATCATGTACAGCCACAAGAATGGGATCCTAATTAGAATAAGTTGTACTTTATGTATGTATAATATGTCAAAATACAATCTGCCCTCATGTATATCTAAAAAGAGCAAATAAACTAAAAAAAAAAAAAAACATTAAATTACACATTGTATTTCTCCATTAATACAAAAGGTCCCGAAAAGGAAAATATACAGAGATGGAATCAGATAAGCATTTGCTTAGGATGTGGTGTAGAAATAGAGATTAACTACATGGAGGTTGAGGAAGAACAGGGAAGAGCTTTGGAGGACTAATAGGTTAAAATATATCTGTGTATTCACTTTGATCTTGCTTGATGCTAAAATGTTTACATTGTGCCCTCTTATACTTTCTTGTTGGGAACCACTAGTTCACAATTAATATCTATTTTACATATTCAATCCTTGAAATACTAAAAAGTTGTAATGAATAACTCATATTATTTACCCTCATAAGTTCTTTAGCATTTTTTCCCTGTGTCCCATTTTCTTAAATGGTATAACAAATAACTAAGAAATATCTAAAATAATGTTTAAGATAGGAAAATACCCCAAGGGTGGCTGCTTTCATCCAGGCCCTTTGGATTTCTTATCAGGGCATTTGGAAATTAGTCTCTTATGTCCTTCTGTATAGATTTGTCCTCTTTAATTCCATTGATAGAGCAGCATGATTTTTATGAACATAATTCCAATTGCACTACAAACTTTTTCAGTTTGTTAATAACTATCTATTACCTATGGCAGGTGTCCTTTCTTTACCTTTTTCATCTGTTTTTTGTCCTTGATCCACAGACAATAATTTTACATATTTAAATGAAGATTTTTGTAATCCCTGAAATTGCACATTACAGGTTTATATATGCATGTGCCTACAAACTGGAGGAGAAAGATTCTAGGGTTTCATCAGAATCTAAAAGGGACTAATTTTCTTTTTTTTTGTGTGTGGTATTTTTCATAAAAATCTTTTGTTTTTTTAATCTTTTTTTTAAGCAGCAGCATGCATTTCAATTCACAGTACACATATGGAGCACATTTTTTCATTTCTCTGGTTGTACACAAGGTTGAGTCACACTATTCGTGTCTTCATACATGTTCCTGGGGTAATGATGTCCATCTCATTACACAATCTTTCCTACCCCCTTCCTCTTTCCCTTCCCTTCCCTCCCCATTGCCCTATCCAAAGTTTCTCCATTTCTCCCATGCTCCCCACTCTCACTCCCATTACAGACCAGCATCCACTTATCGGAGAGAACATTTGGTCTTTGGTTTTTGGGATTGACTTACTTCACTTAGCATGATGTTCTCCAACTCCATCCATTTACCTACAAATGCAATGATTTTATTCTCTTTTAATGCTGAGTAATATTCCATTGTGTATATAAACCACAGTTTCTTTATCCATTCATCTATCAAAGGGCAACTAGGTTGGTTCCACAGTTTAACAATTGTGAATTGTACCGCTATATAAACATTGAAGTGGCTGTATCACCAGTATGCTGTTTTTAAGTCTTTAGGGTATAGACCGAGGAGTGGAATAGCTGGGTCAAATGGTGGTTCCATTCCAAGTTTTCTAAGGAGTCTCCATACTGCTTGTATTCTTGATAACTGCCATTCTGACTGAAATGAGATAAAATCTTAGAGTAGTTTTGATTTGCATTTCTCTAATTACATTTTTTCATATATTTTGTTGACTGACTATATTTCTTTTTCTGAGATACGTCTGTTCAGCTCTTTATCCCATTTATTGATTGTGTTGTTTGGTTTTTTGGTGTTAAGTTTTTTGAGTTATCTATACCTCCTGGAGATCAGTGCTCCATCTGACATGCATGTGGCAAAAATTTGCTCCCAAAATGTAGACATTCTCTTCCCCTCATTGATTGTTGCTTTTGCTGAGAAGAAGGTTTTTAGTTTGAATCCATCCCATATACTTAGAGAATCCAAAAAAATTCCACCAGAAAACTTCTAGAGTTAGTAAACAAATTCAGCAAAGTAACAAGATATAAAATCAGTGCCCATAAATCAAATGCATTCCTATACATCAATGATGAATCCTCTGAAAGAGAAATTAGGAAAAATACCCCATTCACAGTAGTCCCCCAAAAAACAAAACAAAACAAAACAATACAACAATAAAATACCTGTAAATCAATTTAACTACAGAGGTGAAAGACCTTTACAATGAAAACTACAGGAAACTAAAGAAAGAAATTGAAGAAGACCATAGAAGACAGAAACATCTCCCATGCTCTTAGACAGGCAGAATCAATATTGTCAAAACGGCCATACTACCCAAAGCACTATACAGATTCAATGTAATTCAAATTAAAATCCCAACATTGTTCCTTATATAAATAGAAAAATCAATCATGAAATTCATTTGAAAAAATAAGAAACACAGAATAGCCAAAGCAATCCTTAGCAAGGAGAGTGAAGCAGGAGGCATCAAAATACCAGACCTTAAACTATACTACAAAGCTATAGCAACAAAAATGGCATATTATTGGCACCAAAATCAACATGGAGATCAATGGTACAGAATAGAAGACACAGAGACAAACCCACATAAATACAGTTATCTCATACTAGACAAAGGCGCCAAAAACATACATTGGAGAAAAGATAACCTCTTTAACAAATGGTGCTGGGAAAACTAGAAATCCATGTGCAATACAATGAATCTAAACCCCTATCTCTCACCATGCACAAAACTCAAGTCAAAGTGAATCAAGGACCTAGGAATCAGACCAGAGACCCTAATAGAAGAAAAAGTAGGCCCAAATCTTCATCATGTCAAATTAGGCCCAGATTTCAGACAATGAGGTATTGTCAGAAGCTTAACAAATATCTATAGATAGAAGGAATGAATATAGCAGGGAAAAGATCTTATGTAAATGCAGAGAGGCAAGTAATAGGAATATTTTCTGGGCATTAAAGGCAGAGCTTAAAGTGCAAGAAATAAAATCAAGAATCAATAAATAGGACTAATTCTCTGAAAGGTATGAGAAGCACTGTATTTCTTTATGAAGCTTCCTAGTTCTCGTTTTTTTCATATTTAATTTATTTATTTGTTCTGTTTAGGCTTACATGATAACAGAGTGCAATTTGATTCATTGTACACAGATGGAGGATAACATTTTATTTCTCTGGTTGTAAGTGATATAGAATCACCACATACAATCAGTTATATATAAAGCTAGGGCTATGATGACCATCATATTCCACCACCTTTACTGTCCCCATACCCCCTCCCCTCTTACACCCCTGTGAACAGAGTTCCTCCATTGTTCCCATGTCCTTCCCCCCTTTATGGATCAGCATCCACTTATCAATGAGTACATTTGGCATTTGGTTTTCTGAGATTGGCTTACTTCACTAAGCATGATATTCTCCAACTACATCCATTTACCTGCAAATGCCGTAATTTTATTCTCTTTTATTGCTAATATTCTATTGTGTATATATACCACAGTTTCTTTATCCAGTCATCTATCAAAGGGCATCTAGGTTGGTTCCAAAGTTTAGCTGTTGTGAATTGAGCTTCTGTAAACTTTGAAGTGGCTGCATCACTGTAGTATGCTGTTTTTAAGTCTTCTGGGTATAGACCGAGGAGTGGGATAGCAGGCTCAAATATTGGTTCCATTCCAAGTTTTCTAAGGAATCTCCATACTGCTTTCCAGATTGGTTGTACCAATTTGCAGTTCCACCAGCAATGTATGAGTGTGCCTTTTTTCTCACAACCTCAACAACACTTATTGTTGTTTGTATTCTCGATAATTGCCATCCTGAATGGCGTGAGATGAAATCTTAGGGTAGTTTTGACTTGCATTTCTCTGATTGCTAGAGATGTTGAACATTTTTTCATATGTCTGTTGATTGATTGTATACCTTCTTCTGTGAAGTTTCTGTTCAGCTCCTTGGACCATTTATTGATTGGGTTATTTCTTTTTTTTGGTGATAAGTTTTCTGAGTTCTTTATATATCCTGCAGATTAGTGCTCTATTGGATGTGTGCATGGCAAAGATTTGTTCCCAGAATGTCGGCTCTCTGTTCACTTCATTGATTATTTCTTTTGCTGAGAAGAAACTTTTTAGTTTGAATCCATCCCATTTATTGATCCTTGATCTTACTTCTTGTGCTATAGGAATCGTGTTAAGGAAGTATGGTCTTAATCCAACATGATGAAGATTTGGGCCTATTTTTTCTTCTATGAGGTGCTGGGTCTCTGGTCTGATTCCCAGGTCCTTGATCCACTTTGAGTTGAATTTTGTGCATGGTGAGAGAAAGGAGTTTAGTTTCATTTTGCTGCATATGGATTTCCAGTGTTCCCAGCACCGTTTGTTGAAGAGGCTCCAGTGTACATGTTTGGCTCCTTTGTCTAGTATAAGGTAAGTGTATGTAAGTGGGTTCATCTCTGTGTCTTCTATTCTATACCATTGGTCTACATGTGCACTATTTTTTTGGTATGTTTTTGTATGTGATCTGCCAGAATTTTGTTGAGAATTTTTGCATCTATGTTCATCAGGGATATTGGTCTGAAGTTTTTTTTCTTTGATGTGTCTCTGTCTGGTTTTGGAGTCAGGATGATACTTGCCTCATAGAATGAGTTTGGAATAGTTCCTTCCTTTTCTATTTCATGAAATAGTTTGAGAAGTATTGGTATTAATTATTCTTTGAAAGTCTTATAGAACTCAGCTGAGAATCCATCTGGACCTGGGCTTTTCTTGGTTGGAAGGCTCTTGATGGCATCTTCTATTTCCTTCCTTGAAATTGATCTGTTTAAGTTATGTATGTCCTCTTGGTTCAGTTTGGGTAGGTTATATGCCTCTAGAAATTTGTTGGTGTCTTCAGGGTTTTCTATTTTACTGGAGTATAAATTTTCAGAATAGTTTCTAATTATCCTCTGTATTTCAGTAGTGTCTGTCATGACATATCCTTTTTCACCACGAATTTTAGTAATTTGGTTTTCTCCCTCCTTCTTTTTGTTAGGGTGGCTAAGGGTTTGTCAATTTTGTTTATTTTTTCAAAGAACCAGCTTTTTGTTTTGTCAATTTTTTGAATTGTTTCTTTTGTTTCAATTTCATTGATTTCTGCCCTGATTTTGCTTATTTCCGATCTTCTACTTCTTTTGGTGTTGATTTGTTCTTCCTTTTCTAAGGCTTTGAGACAAAGAGTCAATTCATTTATTTGTTGACTTTTACTTCTAATAAATGAGCTTAGTGCAAAGAACTTTCCTCTTAGCACTGCCTTCATGGTATCCCAGAGATTTTGATATGTTGTATCAGTGTTTTCATTTGCCTCTAAGAATTTTTTTTATCTCTTCCCTGATGTCTTCTGTTATCCATGCATCATTCAATAGCATATTATTTAGTTTCCAGGTGATGGAGTAGTTTCTGTTTTTTAATCTGTCATTGATTTGTAATTTTATTCCATTGTAGTCAGATAGGATGCAGGGTAGTATCTCTATTTTTTTTGTATTTGCTAAGACTGACTTTGTGACATAACATATGACCTATTTTGGAAAAGGATCCATGTGCTGCTGAGAAAAAAGTGTATTCACTCAGTAATGGATGGAACATTATATGTCTGTTAAGTCTAAATTATTGATAGTTTCTTTGAGATCTATGGTTTCTTTATTAAGTTTTTGTTTGGAAGACCTATCCAAGGGTGAGAGAGCTGTGTTAAAGTCTCCAAGTATTATTGTGTTTTGGTCTATTTGATTCTTGTATTTGAGAAGGATTTGTTTGATATACGTAGAAGCCCCATTATTTGGGTCATAGATAGAAGCCTCCTAGTTCTCTTGAATGACATACAAGGCCACCTATAATCTCAGCCCAGGCTCCTCCCAACACCAATTAATCTACTCCCCTTTTTGCCTCATATTCCCCAAGAATTAAGCTCTGCCTTTAATGCCCAGAAACTACTCCTATTACTTGCCTCTCTGCATTTACATACGATCTTTTCCATGCCTGTATTATTCCTTTTATCTATAGACATTTGTTAAGCTTCTGACAATGCCCCATTAGTTTCTGAGAAAACTTGTCCTTCCTGGATTCCTGGATGTGACCTTCTCTAGTTGGTAAACTTTTATTCACCTTGAAATCATTCAATGCTATTTTCTCTAAAAAGTTTGAATGATTCTGTTGAAAAATGTTCTCTGTGTTTTTCCATTGTGTTGTCACTGAATTATGAATGAACCTGAGTTACTACAATTAACATTGTACTGCAATGTACAATGTATACTTTCTTTATCTAGATCAGGATCTCATGGGAATGAAAAACTCAAATTCTTCCAAATACCTAGCATGTGACTTAAGCAGTTCCTTGTTACATAATAGACATTCAATAGGATTTTGAAATGAATTCATGCATTAATGCACAGCTAAACTTGAAAGCACTCTGGGTAAAAAGTGTTTATTTTTTTCCTATTGTAATTTTACAGAGGAACTAATTATTGTTTTGTTTTTTTTTAAGAACAAAGAACTATGATGGACTGCAATAGGCACAATAATTTCTCCTCAGAAATGTCCGCATCCTAATCCCCAAACCCTATGGTCATGTTGCAATCTCCCCAAAACATTTTAAAGTCCTAAATCCCCAAATCTCAGAAGGGCATCTTCTTTGGAGATATTCTTGTTGCAAATGCAACTAGTTAAAATTGGATTATACTGGGCAAACGTTGGCCCTTACTTTGATATGACTGGTGTCCTTATAAGGAGAGAGATAGAAAGAAGATATCATGTGACAACACAGGAAGGTATTGGAGTGATGCAAGTCAAAGAATTCCAATTACTGCTGGCAAATTTCAGAAACTGGAAGAGATGAACAAGGAGTCTTCTCTACAGGTTTCTGAGGGAGCATGACCGAGATGTCATCTAGATTTCAGACTTCTAGCCTCCAGACTTGTGAGATAATAAGTTTCTATTTTGTAAGTCACTCAAGTTGTGATTTGTTGTAGTCCCCTCCCCTGGGAAATGAATGTAAGTTCCCTTTTAACCGAATTCCAATTTCAGAGTATTTTGGAGTATTCATAAAATTTACCTTTAAATATCTTTCAAGATCTCTTTGAATATTTGATTTAGAGTGTTCTATAGTTTATAGTAGTGGTTGCTATATTTTACAGCACAGACATAAGTTCTCAATATTTTGATTTGCAGCAAGCCAAAGAGTGAACTATTAGATACAAACTACTGACTCTACTCATGTGACAATGAACTCTCTACTGTAACCCCCTATAAAGTCCAAGAGGAAATCCACATAAAGGAGACAGGTTAATCAATCTTTAACAACACAAATGAGTTCTGTTCCAGTGGGAAAAAAAAGCGTTTTACTTTGATGAAGCTGGAAACTACAGTGTTGATGGCTTAACTTCAAAGTGAGACTTTTTAAATTTCATATTTATTTAAATTTATTTTTGAACAAAAAGATTTGTAACTACTTTTGAATATTACTTGTTAATTTAATGTTAATTAAATAGCAGTGACAGCAATGAGATAAGATAGTCTTTCTAAACCACTATATCCCAGTGTTCACTTCTTCTAAATGTAAGTAGCATTTATTTTACACTTCAGTCAGCCTGCTGTACCCATAATTTCCACACCCATGAATTCAACCAACTGCACATTGATAATATTTTTTAAAAAATGCATCTATACTGAGTACGTTTAGAATTTTTCCTGCCATTGTTCCCTAAAATATACTATATAATAACTATTTATATAGCATTTGCATTGCATTAGGTATTATAAGCAACCTAAAGATAATTTAATTTATACAAGAGGATATATTGTATGCTATGTGTAAATACCCTGCCATATTTTCAAGGGTCTTGACCATCAGTAGATTTTGCTGTCACCAGGAACCCTAGAATCCAACCCCTGATGATTCCAAGGGACAGCTATAGTTTTATAGTAATAAGTCATGAACTACTTTATCAAATCTCCTGTCTTGAATTCTTACTTTCCATATTGCAAAAAGACATCACAATTAGAAGCCTCATGAAGGTAATAAGCGATTCCAGTCATCTTTGTTTATTCCAGCCATGTTAGATATTCCATCACTCAGACTATTACACTCTAATGATTGAAATTCTTTATAAAATCATTCACTTTTTATAGTGGCACTGAAATTCTTTAAAAAGAATGTCTGGGGCTGGGATTATGGCGCAGTGGTAGCGTGCTCGCCTAGCACACGTGAGGCACTAGGTTCGATCCTCAGCACCACATAAAAATAAAATAAAGATATTCTGTCCGCCTACAACTACAAAATAAATATTTAAAAAAAAAAAAGAATGTCTGAGGGAAAACAAAAGCTATTTATTAAATGATAGGTATAAATTCAGTTCTGTTCTATGCCAATATATAAAATTAAAATTAGAGATGTAATTTTGCAGCTCTTTTTTTCTATAAGTAGACTCAAATATTTTATTAGAAGCAATGCTTTTAAAATAACTAGCCAGGGGCTGGGATTGTAGCTCAGCGGTAGAGTGCTTGCCTTGCATGCGTGAGACCCTGGGTTCGATCCTCAGCACCACATACAAAGCAATAAAATAAAGACATTGTGTCCATCAACAACTAAAAAAAAAAAAAAATTAAAAAATAAAATAAAATAAAATAACTAGCCAAATTATTTTAATGAATTTATTAGGAAATACTATTATATTAGGCAAAAATTCTAGCTGATATAATGAAATGGTACTGGCATAGTAAACCAGGCTTAAATACATAGAATAACCAAGTTCTGTTAATGGTTATTTATTTTACTCTTCTGTTGCCACAATTATAATATACAAAACATTATCATTTGTACACACAGTAAATAAATTGTTGGTGAGATTATTTTTATTCTGTCTTCAAAATCTTTGTCTACATTTAAAATTTATAACATATCTCAATTTGGACTTTTCAAGTGCTCAGTAGCTATTTGTAGTTAACGGCTACTGTATCAGACATACAAGTCTAAATCCTTATCACTTCCCCTAAAACAGAGCTCTGATCAAAGTATTTTCTGTCTCAAGAAATCTTCAATGAGCTGGGCTCAGTGGTGCATGCCTATAATCAATCTAGCATCTCTGGAGGCTGAGGCAGGAGGGTTGTGAGTTCAAAGCCAGCCCCAGCAACTTAGCAAGGCCCTAAGCAACTCAGTGAGACCTTGTTTCTAAATAAAATATAAAACAAGATTGGGGACGTAGTTTAGTGGTTAAGTGTCCCTGGGTTCTATCCCTATACCAAAACAAAATAAAAAATAAATAAACTTTCAAAAAAAGAGAAAAATATTAAAATGTTTTTATGTATATTTGCCAAAGAATAAAACTATAGTACCACATTAAAGCTTTATTAATGTTAATTAGATGATATGCTATTTTTTTAAAAAAATATGGATATGATCAAGATGTTTCTCAAATGTACCCAAACATGGTATTTTGAAATTATCCTGGAAAACTATTATTTTCAATATTTTTTTGCTGATGGAATCTGAAAACTTGATTCTGAAATCTTTGCAAATTAATTTACCCCAGAACATCAGTAAATTTTAAGCTAATGTTCATTAGTACTTCAAAGTCATTTTGAAATTAAGTCTTTTATTTTCCAAACAAGAAATTGATTATTTCATATTATATGAGTTTGTAGGGCTTCCATAACTAAGTACCACATATTTAGTGAGTTAAGCAACCGGAGTTTATTTTCTCACGGTCGTGAAACTTAAAGTCTGAGATCAAGGTTAAGTTAGGTTTGGCAACTTATGAAGACTGTGAAGAAAGGATCTATCCCAGATCTCTCTGCAGCTACCTTCCCCCTTACATGCACACATTGTCTTCTCTCTATACAGACCTGGGTCCAAACTTCCTCTTTTTTATAAGAACATAAGTCAAGTTGAATTAGGGATACCCTAATGACCTTGTTTTAACTTAACTTTATATAGACCATATTTCCAAATAGTTATATTGGAAACACTAGGAATTCAGAACTCACATGATTTTTTTTGAGGACACAATTTAGCCCATAATACATACATAACTCACAGTACATAATTATAAATCTTCAAATGCATTCAACTTCAAAAAGTAATAATCTCTTTATACTTGGGATATAGTAGCAATTTTATTAACTCTGAAAATGCATCTCTTTAGCTGTATTTTCTTGTTATAGAGTAGTGATAAGAAAGAATACTTCATTTACAAGATTCTAAAATTATATATTTGGGGAATTGATACATTAAATGAGGTATTCAATGAATCTATAAAGTGTTATAATTTTCATATTAACTACACCTGCATATCAGCCTTTGAGATGAACAAATAAAGTTGAAAAGAAACCCGAATCATGATCTTAAAAGCAAATATTAGCTATCTCTTCTTACGATAATAAAGCAGCCAGAATTAATCAAGGCAACCACAGATGCAGAGCTGTACCTGTCAGTTTGGAGTTGATTTTGGAGCATGGCCAGTCTCCAACTTCATTCCTTTGCATTAAAATATCAATAACTCCAAGTAGAAAAGGCAAGGCCTTATGCCTACGAGCATGCCATCTCCTCTGAGTTTTATCTTCCATGTCCAAGGAGTTCCTTGATTTTTCAGAAATAACTTTTAATCTTAGCCTTTTCATGTTTAGAATTCTACCAGCAAATATTTCTGACAATAAAAAGAATATTCCTGGCAAATACACATTAATATCCAAATCATGCATGATATGAATGACTTTGCTTGCAAGGATATCCTTGCCTGACCCAAAAAAAACATTATTTCTGTGAGAATGAGGGAACAAACTGATTGTGAATACCTTTAAGATACCAAATAGAAATAACCCAGAAGGGAAAAAGCACAAATGGATGCTAAAATTACATAAAAGAGGTAGAAGTCCAAGGACACTTCATTTTTTAATTATTTACAAGTCTATGGCATATGTTAAGTATACATTTTTAAATTTGTACATTTTTGTAAATATGTGTGCATCAATAAATATTGATGCAATAAAGCAAAGAAAAATTAATTTGACTCAATAAGATAACAAGAAATATTAAACCAAAGAAAGTACATGAGCATTGTGTTGTTTTGTTATGTGCACTGATTTCAGATAACTTGAGAATTGGGAGGTGGGGAAACAGAGAAGAAAAGCTTAGTTCCTTATAAGAAATAGTCTTATTAAATTAAATAAATTTACACTATTGATGTAAATAAAATAAATATATACACCGTTGAAGTGTTAAAAGATTTGGAGTTTCATGGAAGAATCTATATAGATAAAATTAAAAATATCCTTAATTTATAAAGTACTCAATGTTTGTAAAGTAAATGAATGGATTAAAATAAGATATTTAAATTAAAATAAGAATTAAATAAAATTAAAATAGTCATTGTAAAATAATTAACCTTATTGAACAATTTTTTAATTTTAATTCCTTCTGTGCTTCTCATTTTAATCCCATCTATGTCCCCTCATTCCTTGACTTTTCTTGAAGTATTTATAAACAAAATTTTCTGATCCATTAACTCAATGCCTATTTTCAGGTTTTCAGTAATTTTATGAATGAGAACATCCAGCAGGGCACAGCTATTGCTGTGCTATTTACTATCCATACGCTAAAAAACATTCCAGCCATTTAATTACCTTCCACATGTTTTTAAGAGTTTAAATTGTGAAAGTGAGATGGAAAGGCAGACAGCTGAGGAAGAGTAACCATAAAAGAAGAGGCAAGCTAAGTGTAATAAACCTAATCTTGAACACAAATGCTCACAGCTGTGCAGTATTCAGGCACCAGAGAACCTGTCTACATGTAATGCAATATTAGAAAAAAAAATCCTTGTTCTCAGAAGAAACTTATCCATTTCTTTTGCTTTCTTATTTAAAAAGAGATAGGATGCATTTAGAAATGCTTCCTCTCTCTGAATGATCTCTCAGCCCTGAAAAGTCAGGTGAAAAAAGGAAAAACTTTAGGATTTCTGTATCTGATTCCAACTGTTACCTTACATTGAAAATGCTATCATCTCTAAGATTCTATAAAAGTGAAAAGAAGTTTATGTCTTCAAAAATGTTAATATACACTATTGATGTGTTAAAAGAGTTGGAGTTTCATGGAAGAATCTATATAAATAAAATTAGAGATATCCTTAATTTATAAAGTGCTCAATGTTCGTAAAGTAACTGAATGAATTAAAATCTATTTGTGTCCCATGTGCAGTATTTTATGGCACATAATTATAAACCACATAGAAACTGTAAGCATTTTTAAGAAAATAAAGTATGAATGAATAAGGCATCTTATAGGTGATGAATGATCTACAAGATCAGCCTGCAATCAGCTATTTAACTTAGTACGTTTTGTTAATGATGTTCCAAGTAAATTACAGTAATGGATCTCCTTGTTTATCATTTCCTCCTATGAAAAACTAAGTGATCCTTTGGAAAGTCAGAAAACATAAACTTCTAGCTATTGAGGAATTTGTAATTCATCTCTACTACTTTCTTTTCTGAGCAATGTAAAATAGAAGAGCTCTAATAAAAATCACTGATCAAGGCCCCCCAATCCTTGACTTGGAGCTTCATATGTGTGAACCTAGGAGACAGACTGGGATGGTGGAAGCCAATCCATAGGAAAGAAAAATGGGCTTTGAGTGGAGAGCTGTACAGTCATAATTAGCTGATGGGGTCTGTAGGGTGAAGAGAGAATAGATGTAGCTGACTCATTCCAGTGGTTTAATGTCTATCTTCCCTTCCTTTCACATGCCAGAGTAACATCACAGAGTCAGTCCACCAGAATGTTCTTCCTCTGCTCTTCAACAGTCATTTGCAAAAATTTCTCTGCTTCCTTTCTTTCTCAAGGAATCCAAACACACTTATGTTTATGCTTCATGTGCTTTGATGTTTGAAGCAAACAACAAGGAATTAATTTGTCCTCTCGGAGTAAATAACTGTAGAAACAAGAGCAAAACTGTGTCTGTCTGTTCCCCTGGTTTAATCCTCCTCTTCGTGTTTTTTTTTTTTTTTTTTTTTTTCATTACTAGTACAAGCCCTGTCAGAAAAAAGAAAAAGAAAAAAAATGTCACACATGGGTAATGTTTGTCATAGTACACAAAATTCTGAGGATCTTCATCTACACTTAGGTGGAAACCAATAGCAGTTAACATGGGCATTTCATCAAAGGGGAAGCTGTTAGAGGCCTGGATGTGAACAGTTGGAAGAGGCTGGAGGATGGAGAATTAGGAGAAGTGGCTGGGGTTGAAGATGCTCTTTCAGAGAAAGTGGTGAGCATCTGAATTTGCTACTTTCCTATTGTCCCCACAACTTTAGTTACAGGACTCTTCTGCCAAGCTTTGCAACTAGGAAATAGGAAAGTAGGTCAGATGACACTGGTGAACTAAGAGTGACAGGTAGGAGGAACTGCTAGATAGAAAGGGGAAAGAAGTGTAAGTAAATGTCAGTCTGGAAGTAGAGATTTAGTCCCTATGTAGCCTTTTAAAGTGCTAATATTTCTGCACATTTTTAGGTAAAGGGCTTTCAGGATTGCTATTCCATTTATGTAGTATGCTGCTTGAAGTTTAACTTGCTCCTAATGGATCTCACTATGTTTACATTTTGTTGGTTATTAGTTCATGGATTATGAGCATGTTATTTGTGTGTGTGTGTGTGTGTATTTATGTAAGTTATGTAGGTGAATACTTGAAAAAGTTGACTTAAATTGTATTGTATTATATTGTACTAATGTAGAAACTGAGGTAAAGAATAATAAAGGGAACTTTTCAAAGAAAGGAGGAGATTAAGACCCCTAAGTCTTGTGTTTTCAAAACTATTAGACAATCTTCTTCATTCTAAGCTTAAAATAAAGAATAAAATCTTCAAAAGCCATGTGCAAAAATAAAAAAGATACAATAATTTAATTGTATATTTTCTAAAATATATAAAACTATTCAAAACACATATACTATATTGTTATATTTTGTTCCTAAAAGTTTTAAACAAGTTTTAAATCATTTTACAAAATAATAATCACTTTCCTGGAAAATATAGTAATTTGTTTTCATTATGAGTTATATTACCAAAAAATGGATTTTAATGGTAATTGGTTAAATATAAATTCTGAATTTAAAAACTAAACTGAGACAATTATAGAAATCACCCAGAATCAGATCACAATTACCTATTTGGTGAATTAATTATGCTGATAATATGCTTACGTTTCCACTTTAATTTGATACTGAGGGCTAAGATCTCAATTTTGTTTAAAGAGAAATATACATGAATGAAATTACCACAGTTGCATTTGCAAATAAGCATTAGAAAATATAATTTATAAAATCATATGTTCATCATTTAACTTATTTCAAAAAATATTTAGAATTACAATTTTTAATGTAAAGTGCCACGTTTTCTCATTTTCTGCTAATTTTGCAAGCTCCTTGATAAAAGACTACAAGATCAAGAGACTAAGGCTGTCTCTTCTGTTGTATTTAAAGGGAAATTAATTTTATGGAATCTGCATTTGTCTTTTCAAATGACAGCAGACTTGCCTCAAGTGTGAAATCATACATTTAAAAGTTAAAAGGCCTCTGGGGTGCAGGGCTAGCAGTTGTCTTTAGATCAGAATAACACTGACAATGGCAGCAGATGACACTTTTCAATACAATTGTCATGTGTATCCATTTGAAATTTATGGACAGAACTTTTAATTCTCCTCTTCTATGGATAGTTCAGTTTGCCTTCTACAAAAGAGGCAATTGTTATCAGTATGTAACCCAAGTCTCTAAGATGTGATTACATACTTAAGGCATGAAGAATTAGCAATGCTTTCAACAGTCATTAAAGACTATCTTGGGCCCCATGACTGATCATCAGGGGTAACTGTCTTGGTTGTAGTCCTCACATTACATCTAGAGGAAAGTCATCATTGCACTCTTACAGTAAGTAGTAAGTTGTATTATTTACGACAACAGTGAAGTCTTATACTAATATTAACTGGACAACTGTATATAGATGTGCCATCTAAAATGGTTAGCCCAGGGAGGTAAAAATGTATTCAGTCTCACCATTCATCCAGCAACAGCTGAAAATTTGGCAGCAATCTGTGTTATGTTAAGATTTCCTAATATCCCTTCCTTATATTGTTTCATAGGAGGCTGTTTGAGGAATCATATAAAAATAAAAAACATTCTTTGCAGAATAAGCTGTTTAAACATCTTAAGTCCTATGTCTATCATTAAAAAGAATCTTTATATTATCTTGTACATGTATATGAAGAATAAAAGGGAAAGAAATCAGTGAAGAGTTTCATACTACAAATGAAAGTCTCCTTTTTCCATGTTCAAGATACATGCTTTTCATTGAGATGAGAGGTGTAGTACAGATCACCTTTGCACATTTTTAAACAACTGATGTGTATCTCAAAGTTAATTTCCTACCTTTCTAGATAAGAAGAAAAAATTCTGATACAACAATTTAACAAGAATAGAGAATGAAATAACTGAATGTCAAATACAGCAATCTATAGTCTGTCTTTGAATACTCAGTCATCTCTATTTGCTGGGTCTGCCTGTGGAAAAGTCTGTTAATCTGATGGTCAACATGTTCTGTTTGTTTTGAGTCACTGAGGGAGGAACACTGATGTGAGCATTTTGTAGCTATTTTCCTGCTAATCACACCAGTATGTCAGCGTTTCATTGTTTCCAACTGTGCTCTCTTCATTCTCGGTATGTATAATCTGCCAAGTGTTTATACAATTGTCTTCTTTCAAAACAGCAATAAAAGTAGAATTATAATATTTTAAGAATCAATGCATTATATATGCATATTAATTAGCCCAAGGGAGGGAAAAGGATATGTCACTGGTAACAATGAATCAGTTTCATCTCAAAAATTAAACTTACATAATGGTAGTACAAGCCTGTTCAATGCAGTTCTTTTTAACTATTGGCATCACTAGTTTGTTCCTTTATTTGGGTCATGAGCTTACATCACAATTATAGGTGAATTCTATTCTAGTGAGCTATACAGCAAGGTTATCTTTGCCTCATTGATACTGGAATCAGAGCATTTCACACAGCAAGAAACTCTCCAACATTAAAATGGGACAACAATACTATATTAGCCATGCTGTGTGCGTTCAGATCACCTTATTGCTCTACCTGCACTGTATGGTGTGTATGCTAGAAAAACAAATTCCTCAAAACTAAGTAAGAAAAGAGTAATACTTATTTAGTGCTTAGTATAGTATGCTAGAAATGTTCCTGGGTGATTTATAGGATTGTGAACATTTAATTCTTACAACAATCCAGGAAACAGTTAATAATTATTTCATTTTACTATTGAAGAAATCGAGGCCTAAAGTTAACTTACTCAAGATGAAAAAACTAGTAGGTAGAAGAGAGGGATTTGGAACCTAGGTAGTCTGACTCCAAAACCTACAAACTTGACCAAAAGATCTCAATATGATTTAAAAAGAAGACATTAATAGCATTAATTGCTGATACACTTACATAACTGTGTTTATATGCCTTTAAACTAAAGAAATCCTTTTAAAATTCCTTATTTGGGAAAGAGTCCCCTTTCTCATCATGGGAAGATATTATATTATCATTTTGAATTTCTCAGGCATTTGTCTTTGTAAAATTTCCTTATCTCCTGCAGTAGCCTGTCATTTTGATGGTGTGCGTTTTTCTAGACTTTTCCTTTTACAGTGTAATCTCATTTATTCTAGAAATTAGAAAGAAGAACGAAAATCCATATAAAATCATAGTTAAGAGAGTGAATACTAAAACGTAAAATGTGAGCTTCAAATTGCTGGCCCAAGGCTCAGTGGTGGTAGAATAACCCTGGGCAGAGTTATTGCTATTGTCTACTTTCTACATCATTACTTTTTCACCTGCAAAACTGGGGAAAAATAGTATATTTTTAATATAAACATTTGTATATCTGTCTCATAATGTGATGATGCACATTAAACCTGCAGCACAATACTTGACATAGAAAGTAAAATTTAACCATCATTTCCATTGTTGAAGCAGTGCAATATACATAATTGCTTAATATAATACTTATTTGTTTTTGATTTTTCTGTTTGTGAGGATACAGTTCTACCACATAGATAACATTGAACTAATTATTTCTAACCCAGCTTTAAAAATAATATTAATATTAAAGAAAATGCTTATAATAAGAATTATAAACATCCAAACAAAAAAATATTATGGAAAATAAGCTAGGGGTAGAACTGGAAAAAAATCCAAGATCCTCAATTAAACTTTTTTTTTTTCTTTAAGAAAGGATATCCATGTCAGATTTAATGTTGTCTTTTTAAGAAATGCAGATTAAAGAATTTTTGTTTGGAAACTTAAGACGCTCAAGGTTATAAAAGTCTGTGAGAAGAATAAAGAAGAACTTGCTCAATGAAGTATGTAATGAGAAAAATATTTTATTTGTTATAAATAAATTTACTTGTGTATAACTTTTTTCTTACTTATGGATAGCACACAGTATCCCATCCACTGCCTTCCTCTTAAAAAAAGCAATGGATCCCACAGCAAACACTGGAGATAAACCTAGAAAAACTGCTTAGCTGAACTAATTAAAAAAAAAAATTCTTGTCCCAGAAGTCTGAATGTTCCTGGTGATTGACTTTTCAAGATGTCCACTTCATATTGTTTTTATTGGATGATTGGAATAGAGAACCCTTTCACTGCTGTTTGCTTCACTTGAGTTGAGATGGAAAGGTTCCAGTTGTATAAACAGCCTATGGTGATCTTCCAGCCTTCTTTCCACTGCCCCATGGAGATGCAATTGATGGAGCAGGGCATGGTGTGGGCAGCTGCTGCACACAACTCCTTCACAGTTCCACTGTCTCCCAGTGGGCCTCAAGTGCCATTCCACTCCTAGTTCCTGCATCAGTTGGGACAACTAATCATCATTTACTTTGAGGTGATTTGGGTCATGTACACAAATTGCAGATAGAATTAAGTTAATAGAGGCCTTTTTATTGTGTGCTTGGCTAAAGCCAGCCTCTTGAGAGGAAAGACTAATTGACTAGTCATTCATGCATTTATACCCTCTGATGGAGGGCCCTGAAGATAAGAGCAGCCAAGCAACCAAGAATGTCCAGTTAACAAAGAAGATTAGGCTCTCCTTCTGCCTGAAATTTATCAACTACAGCAGTTTCCACATCTAATGGAATTTATTTGTTTGTCTGACTTTATTAGAAAGATAGTGGAGATTGAGAGGAAAAAGATTTCCTTGACAAAAAGGAAAACAATTCCCATATCACATATATATTGTTCCATGAATGATGGCTTTCATTAATTTTGTGAAGAGTTATAATATCTCCTAAAATATTTTACATATACTTTTAAGAGAGTATGCTTTTGTAGAAAATTTTCAGATTTCAGTTCCTCTTTATTAGAATATATTAAAGGATCTACTAATATATTTTAAATCTGTCCATATTAGTGTCTTATATGAAAAGTTTTATGAACAAGATTGTGACAAGAAAAGATCAAAATTATTTGGAAAACTTTATCATCTATTAAACAAATTAATCTTTATCCAATAACTTTTAGTCACAGGATTTTTAAAAATACATAAACATTTTTTTAATTAGCTTTCTTCAGGAATTTTATCACATCTTTTTCTTTTGCTAAAACTATGGGAATTTCTAAGCTTATTTTATTTACTTATCTTCCATTCTATATTTTTTTAAAAGGAGATGTGAAATCATAGGGTAGAGAAAAATAAATCACTATATAATATGCTATGTTATTGACTGATTATAATCTGGAAGATGTTTTAATATGCTTACCGAAAAAATAGTTTTCTAACATTCATGAGGACAGGGAGCTTATAATTCCATGGTTACACATTTAAGTTATTTGGACAGATAACCAAACTCCCCCTTCATATCAATTAGTCAATTTCTCAGAATGATTTCCAAGTAAGAGTATTTTTAAAAGCTCCCCAAATTATTTGAATATGCAGCTAGAGTTGAGACTCATTTTACTATGGAAATTAATATTCTTAAATGTTCACTGAAAGATATATATGTAGTATTAGACATACTTCAAATTTTGTTTTATCTACATTATACTTACCATTAGAAATAATTTAATTGCTGAAATAACTCCAAATTTAACTGTCATCTCATTAGTGTCACTGCTGTTTAATGAACATGAATAACTAATATTCAAAAGTAGTTAAAAATCATTCTGTTCAAAAAGAAATTTAAAGAATTATGATTTTTAACCCTTCTGATTGCTTTATAAAATCAAATTATGTTTCTTCTGACCCCTTAACTTCAGTATTGAAGTATTAAAAAAATTGTAATAAATTAAAACACAGAATGATAAGTTTACATGCACACACAACATAGAACTTTGTTTCTGTGTGCATGTTCATAAGAATTACTATAAGGCTGATATATATCACCAAGATCAAGAAATACAAGTATGCCACCCACAATCAAATTTTTATTTTAAGATACAATAAGTACTTCCTTCAAATGTAATTTGTATGTCAAAAAGTTTACATTAAATTTTCTTATTTTTAAAAATTGTACTTAATATTTATCTTAATTTCTTTTGGATGAGTATAACAATTTTATTGAATATTTTACATGATAAAATCTAGAAAATATAGAGTTGTAAAAAAAGATAAAATTTAAATAAAACAAGTAAGCCTTCAATTTTGTCTTTCAAACAACATTCAGATTAGTCCTACTGCCATATTTTTAAGGAAATTTTCTGCATTTATTCAATAGCTTATACCATGTTTGGTTATGAATTTTTGATATATACAATATTGATTTAAACTTTTAAAATATGTTAGACTTCTCTATGCAAAAATATATTAGTATAGAAATTTTAAAATGATGTCTTTATTCTTTCCCTAAAGTGGTATGTCTATCTTTTCCACAAAAGATGTTCATAAAATCTCTATAGCCATAAAACAATCATTTAAATGTCTTTTTTGGTTTGTACTTAAGACATGTTATTATTAGTAAAAGGAAAACAAACATTTTAACTTTACCTAAACCTGTTTACATAAATACACATAAAACGATTAGATATTTAATAATACCATTATACGATACATGTTATGAATACATACTATTAATAACACATCATATAGTCCATATTATACACAGAATAGATACTATCATCTAACATTATACACATTATAATTTTTAGTCAAAATTGGGTGTATGTATCAATTTTTATATTTTATTAAGTTCACAAATAAGCTTCAGACACCAGTGAGTTTATAAGTGAATGCAGAGTAATTTAAACCATACTCTCAGCACCATGGCCTGTTCAAGTTGTTTAACCTTGCAATATGCCAGTTTTGGTTTTTATGTTCTTTTTCCTACTCTTAATTGATGTAATTTGTGTTTGTTTGGATGAATCAAGATCTTTGGATACAATTGACAAATTTGAATATTTTCTCACCCTAATAAAAGTTATTTTTCTTTCAATTCTGTGACTCAAATTTGGAGTAAACAGCAAGACAGAATGTCAGATTTTATGTTATCCATGACACTCTGGACAAGGGACAGGAGAGAATATTGTTTTAAAACGTTACTTTTAAAGGGTGCTAGTGAGCTGAGGTGGAGTGCTTCAACTCTTCAAGGATATTTTCTTTTAAAATTATGGATTTAAAATTTCATTTCTTTATAAATGTCCCACATGGATTTATACTTCTATTTTAACTCTTCCTCAGAACATATAGGGTTTTGCACATGAAATATGTGGTGAGTCTTTTTTATGAAGTTCTTTTACATGAATCTTGCTGAATTTAAGAGGAGACTGGCAGAGCCAAGCAAGGAGTGGATATTGCCAGTGATCATTTCCTGTGCAGAATGTGTTTGTTTGGTGAGTCAAATTATTCACTAATCTTAAATAAATCAGCACAGTGTAACTACTAATAGAAATAATGCACTGACATTTAAAAGCCTGGCTCTATAATCAGTTCTTCTGGTTTCAGTACCTATCATTTGAGGCTATAAAATGATCTACCATTAAGTATTTACTTCATTTCCCATTCGTGCAAATAGTGACAAAAGAGGGTATTACATGAACAGAACATGGAATTTCTGATACTTCTTATTTATGTTTGGTCTCAATAAGGGAATGAACTTTTAAATAAGAACTTTGACTTCAGTGGATTTGGCTACCAGAATAAAGTAAATATCAAAGGTGTCTTCCTGGCCATCAAATAAAACATTCCTTCAGTAAAATAATCACTTTTTCATTCCTCCATTATAAAAATATTTGACTTTTGGGGAATATTTTTTTTCACTCATCAAAGAGCAAATTTCTACTTAAAAAAAAAAAGGCTTCAGTTCTTTAAAAACTGTTTCCACTCAGTTTTTAGTATACCTGGGGTGACAGGAGATGGGGTATAGAATTGACCTTTGAAAGGGATCAATTTTCTTTGTAACAACACAGGAATCTTCAATGTAAAAAAACAAAAACAAAAACATGTTATTCAGTATTTTTCATGGTCCAGCACGTGCCCGAATGACCCTTGACCATAGCAAAGCATTAAAATTGACATAGAAAAAATATATTTTTGGAAAGAGACTTATCAATAAACAAAGAATTCTTGTTTAAAGAAAATATACAGTTAGTACAGATTTCAGAAAAATGAACCATACTTGCATCTTCCTGCAGGAAAGTCTTTCAATTTGACTTATAGTTTTGTTTGGTGCAAGACCTTTAACACTTGCATCTTATTTGTGTACCTATAGACATCTAGTCAAAAAGGTAAACCTAATAGATCTTATCTATAAACCATCTGTTTCTTTATCTAGAGAAGTAACAGTAATGTAATTTTTTCAGTGTTTTCAAAGTAGACATATTAATTTCAGGAACTAAAATCATATATTTCTTATTGGAATTCTTTTATTATATAAACACATGCAAAGTGTATATATTCACATATACACTTATATGTGTCAACATATGTGCATATACATATTGATTGAGTTTTAATTAATTAATTTAGAACAAAGTGTTTTTGTTGTAGAACAGAGGTAAACATTCTTTCTATTTTCTATTCCTTTTTTATTGTTTTATTTCATGGTCTACCCCCTTTCCTTCTGCTCATTTTAATTTTCATTCAGAAAAAAAGATGTAGGCTAAAAATGATTGTGTGCCACTCGGATCAATAATCCTCTATTCTTCCTGCAGTATTCATTCATCCAAATCCATTTTTGTATTTCTTTCCAATTTGATACAGTACTGGAAATTAAAAATTATCAAATGTCATTATACATAGATTTGAGGGATAATCTAATCCTGTTGCTATTTTAGGAACATAATTTGGCATTTTTATAGGACACACTATTGCCTGATAGCTAACTATGCTCCATTTTATAATCAATGTCTTTATGAGAGACTATCCCTATAAATGTAGAAAGTTTAAGATCTTTTTACAAACTTTTTCTAAAAGAACCAATTATACATTGTAAATTCCAAAGTGGCAAATACATAAGCTATTCTTTTTGTTTACCACTATATTGAACAAAGAGTACAGTATCTTGACACATAGGAGCTACTCAATGAGTATTTCTGGAATGAATAATAAATTCATGAAGAAAACATTCATTGGACTATTATACTTTATTTCATTTTACTTGCCTTTGCAAACATATACCCTAGTTGTGATAGGAATTTTATCTATGAAGTAATTATACCATGAAAGTCAAAATCATTTAGAAAATAGTGGCATATTTATATTCATTGCTCAATCAAGTTAATAAAATCTGACTAGGATAGAAAATCAGGTATCATTGAGAGTCATGGTAAAATTACCTGACTGGTCATACTATTACTTTTGCTCTATAATTTGAACAACCATTTCCTGTACAATTTCACCATAGCTATCATTAATTTAGTTTTTAGACTAATTTACAACTCAACAATAACTGTTATAACTGAGTCCCATCTTACTATTACTTCTACAGTGTCAAAATGCATACAATTCCTACATAATTAGTTAATACATGTCATTTTATTAGGGTGACCCACTAAACTTACATTCTTTTCCTAGGTGTATGATTTTGGAATGCTTAAACTATAATTCATCTGTTAAAATCAAATATTTTATTATAGGTTGATTAAGCTGTGGGCTTGAACCCACTGGGGAGTAATTTTTCTATAAGTCTTCACAGCTAGGGAACAGAGACGAATATGTAATCAGTCTGCTATGGTTTGGATACAATTTTAGTGCATCCCCCTAAGGGTTCTTATGTTGAAATTTAATCCCTACTTGTGAGGTATTAAGAGGCTAGAAACTTAATTTGACTATGATATTTAGCAGTACAGACTTTGGAAAGTGATTAGGATTAGGTAAGGTCATCAGGGTGGAGCCCTGATGATTGAATATTGGTGGTTTTGTGATGAGAGAAAAAACAGAAAACACACAGCACACATATGCACGCGCGCGCGCACACACACACACACACACACACACACACACTCTTCCTGTCTCTCTTCATGTGATGTCCTGTGCCACCTCATGATTCTACCAGCATTATAACTGAGTCCCATCTTACTAATAGCAAAAAGGTCATCACCACATGCAGGTTTTTGAACTTCCAGAACAGGTTAGATAAATCTCTTTTCTTTATAAAATTATCCAACTTCAGGGACTTCATTATAGTAACCAAAAAAATAATACGCAGTCACATCTGACCCTAATTTTCAAATTGTCCTTCTATAATTCTAACTCATTTAGAGATTTTTAAGATTTTATTTTGGCAGTTTGGGCTGACATTGTATATGAGTTCCACCAAACAAATGCTGGGCTCCAAAACTCTCCTTTGGAGACCACCAAGTTAGAGCTTGCTTACAACTTGGTTCCAATAGAAGTAAATAAGTCTGTGTTAAGATTTGTACTTTCTTTTGGAGCTCACTGTTCTCATATGTTTCTGGTTTTTGTAACCACTTATGTCATTAGAAATAGTCAAATATAAGGTTAAAATACCCAGAAGTGATGAGAATGTTAGTCATAATAGAATCATGATATTTTTAGGCTCTTGTCAAAATTCAACTGGCAAATGCAGAATGTTAATATGGCAAACCTCACTGAATGGTACCATGACTATCAGAGCAAATCAGGCTCCCATGAAAATGTTTACATTAACTTTTCATTGCTATCAAATTTTGTATTGCTATCTAAAATTCTACATTAAACTTGGAAATATATTCTGTTTTACATTTCACAGCAGATTTATCTACATAAATGGAAACAGTAGATGGACAGAGTGAATAGTGAATTTATTTCTTTGACTCTTTTTTCTCCTATAGTTTTGCTTAGTTAGAAACCCATCAAACAATTGTACATAAAGATAGGCCTGAAAAGCATCTTTCGTTTTTGTCCTACAGAAAGAGTATTTCTTTCATATATGATTGTGTATGAATTTTTGGTTGCAAGTAAGTATCACCTTAATTTTGAAATACTCAGCAAGAACTATCATCCTTTTTTCTTCTTATAAACATTTAAGAAAATATTTCCATTTTATATCTTACAAGTGATCAGTTTCATTTTTCTATTTTACATTGTTTATTTAAAAAATTGCAAATTAGGGGCCAGGGTTGTAGCTCAGTAGTAGATTGCTTGCCTAGCACATGTGAGGCACTGAATTTAATCCTTAGCACCATATAAAATTAAATAAATAAAGTATTGTGTCCATCTTTAAAAAAAAGAATTTGCAAATTAAACAAAAAAAATTATCCCAAGTTTTATATATTGACAAAATTTAGTAATCTAAAATAATCTTTGACCCTTTTAATAAAAAGGAATGTTTGGGATCACTTAATATAAATCACTACATTTTCCAGTGAAGAAATTCACTGCTAAAAAGAATTAATTTTAAAAGTTTGCCTTAGGTAACTTGTGACAGAGAGAAATCTGGAATCCAGTCTCAAGCCTCCACTCTCCTGTGTCTTCCACTTCACTATGTTACTTTGACATAATTATATTAAATTTGGACTACAGATACTAGTTGATAGATTAAAAGATATAAAAAGATATTCAGTATATCCTATTCTATTTTAATTTCATTATGAACATGCTGGAGTTTCCCCCTGGATCTTGGTACTCTCTTAGCCCTGAAAATATATTTCTTCATTGCAGAGAATCCAAGAGAACTCTTGGAAGTAAGAGTACAACTTTATATCATCTCAGTAGAAATTATCCCATTTCTTGCAAGAGGAGAAACTACTGACCAAATTTCCCAATGATTTGGGATATGAAAGATCAAAGATAGTATTCTATGTCTTACCTTTGAGAAACAAGTGGATAATTTTACAGAACTAAATTATCCATTGTTCTAATGTTAATCTTTTTCAATTTCCTTGCCTTTTTTCTAATAGTTTCTTGAAAATGCCTGTTTAAAGTAAGGGAGATCCAGAAGATAGTGCTTTTACTAAGGATTCCAGAAATATTTTTTAAAGTTGTATATCTAAACTCTGGTTGCATCTGTTTGCAAATTGCTGTTTTCCAGCATAGGTTAATGGGTACCTGCTTGGACAGGAGCAGAGCATAATTAGTATTTCTTTTTCCCTGAGGACAAATGTGAAAGGAGCCAGGGGAGATCTACGAGGACTGTCTCAAGACATGCATGACACATTGATTAATGGCAGGTGAGGTTGCTGGCCATTCGTGGGACAATGGGCAGACAAAGAAGTGTACGTTGAGCTGCAGTTGATGGCTGCTGACAAGGATCTTGTTGCTTTAATCCCACCCCATTTCTGCCAGTAACTAGTACTGACACTCTTTGATAACTTTTGCCTCTTTACTTGCATCATTTTCAACACTTTAAGACCAACTTGAACTACAAAAAGACTTAAGCATAAGCAGAAATTTTTATGACATAATATTTAAAGACAAAAATGACCTTTTAGAAATTAATAAGAAATGGACTGACATTTGCTTAAGACTTATTTTTCACACAAAGAATTCTGAAAGTTTTAGATGATATTGTAATTGGCATAATACTAGAAGAAAGAAGAAGAGATGTTTCTCTTTCATTTTTCAATGATTTAGAACTATAGTATGTGTTAACATGAAATGAGGAAGGACACACACATTAGCGAGTCATGCAAACTTAACCATTTCAGTTTAATTATTAACAGCATATATCTTACTTTTTATACCTTTAGAGTTTATGGAATGAAAACGATGTACTTTTTCATTTATCCTTACACTACTCATTCAAATATTTACATTCACAAAAGCTAGGCTTGGAGCCAGATAATGCATGAAAAAAAAATTCTGCATTTTTAGTCTTGTCTTTTGTGTTGAACTCCAGCTGAAAATTTTACAAGATATCCTAGTATTATATTATCTTCCTTCTGTGTTCCTGTCTTTTCTCCTTCTAAACAGTTCTGTTCCTTGGTCCAATCTATTTTATACAGTAGAACCAGCTGAGTCTTCTTCATGTGTCCTTGAATTTTTTCTCACATAGGTTCAATAATTTCAAAATACCTCCATTTGTTTCTGGCACCAAAAAAAAACAAAAAAAAACTTTAACAGCTTCATGTTCACTCCTAAATTTAAAATATCTTTAGACAGATATCCAATGTCCTCCCTAATTTGGCTCCAGTCTTATCTCACCAGGCATAGCTTAGTTACTCCCTAAACAAACCCTTGGTTCCACCTATATAATCAACCTTCTGAACTCTAATCATGCTAACCACATTCTTGATTCTGGTCTGATGCTGTACTATTTCTTCTTTTTGGACAGTTTTCAGCTCTCTTTTACAACTACGTAAGTTGATTTACGTTGCAGTGTCCATTTCAAAATCTATGAAAATTACATTATAAAAAGCGTAAGTTCTTGATTCAGACTGAGTTCAAACTCATAACCCAGTTAGGAGAATATAAGTTAAAATAAATTAACAAACAACTGAAAAATCTTACCAGTTTTAAATAATAAAGATTTATTGTCTCTGATGTCTTTTAGCAGGTTGACTAGGGATTCTGATCTGTTTCTTTCCCTCTTAGTAACACTAGGACGATGGAGTCTTTACCCTCTGCAGTGCAGCCGAGGGAAGAGAATATAAGACTCAGAAACTGACTATTCAATATAATATAATATAATATAATATAATATAATATAATATAATAGTAATAATGATAATAATACCCTTGGTATTCCTATTCCCAACTTCAGACTGCAATGAATGTGAGACAAATCCTACCATGAATGTGAAACAAATAAAATTCAAAGTTTTGGTTAAAGCACTCAATAGTGAATACAGTACTTCCTAAGCCTTGGTGCCTCATGTTTACCATGGAAATAATGGAATCTGTTTTGCTTTTAAGTTTAACTATGATTATATGACATGAAAACTACCTGGTAAGAGTTCTTCATTATGTATGTGCTAAATAAATATATATTACATTTAGTTTCTGTGAAAACTTCTTACACAATTTAACACAGGAAACACAATGACTGTCTTGGTCTAGATATCCCCCAGGGAGCACAAGTTGAGACAAGAGCTTTTTGAGGGTAGTTTATTTTGGGGAATGGTCCCACAGAACAAGAGTAGGGAATTAGAAAAAAATGAAACAGGAAAAAGAAAACAGCAATCAAAAAGATGATGTGCTAACAAGCTTGTCACCATGACTGGTCACTTGAGGCTGTGTCCCACAGAGGTCCTAATTGTCTTCTTGAAGGACAAAAGAGGAGGGTATTTATCAACAGGCTTTCCTGCTCCATTGATCAAGGACTGTTTCCAGTTTCATGCATGTGAAATGATCAGAGGGATTTCACAATTCTAATATTAGAAAAGCACAAGAAAAGAAAGCAAAAATTCTAGATAAGGGGAATTGAAAGAGCAATGATTTGACTAAGACAGGGGCTGAGAAAATAGAAGATAGGGCTTAGAAGATATGCAAGGCAGTACCCAACTTGATATTGGTGGTATCCTAAATGTACTTTCATCTTTCAGACACATAATATACTAATCATGCTCATAGAGACAGATGATTATTAATGATTGCCATTATCATTACATGATTAATGTAGAATAGTGTTTTATTAATTATAATGAAAAATAAGATTGTCATGTCATAGTAGACATTAGTCACTTTTGTCTACATTTTTATATCCTTCATCCTTCTTTTGGTAAAAACCTTTCAATTGTGCTTCAGAGGACTAAATCCATTAAATAGTCCTTTGCATGAGATGAAGCCAAAGGCTTCGTAATTACACACATGACCTAAGATATGAAGGCATCTTTAACCCTGGAACTTTTTCTGAAACTCTCAGAGAAGAGATACTCATTGGTGAGATATAACTGCATAACTGCAGTTTCCAGAGGATATTTTTTCTAGCACAGGGGAGAGCTTCCTGAGAAGAGAACAATTTAGAGAACAATTTAGATAAAAAGTCTAGGAGTATAGATCAAGCCCTAATGATTTCTTTCTTTTTTTTTTTTTAATTTTTTTTAGTTGTTGATGGATCTTTATTTTATTCAATTATTATTTATATGTGGTGCTGAGGATCGAACCCAGTGCCTCACACATGCTAGGCAAGGGCTCTACCACTGAGCTATAGCCCCAGCCCGCCCTAATGATTTCTTTTGAGTGACTTCTCTCTTCCAGTCTTATAGCAATTCCACCTGCCTAGAGGTGTCGTTCCATTCACTCTCCTTTTCCCTAAGCAATTTCAGTTACATTTCAGTCACTTATAACTGAATGCTTGTCTCATCTGGTGATTCTGTTTGTCATGCTATATGGGAAGAAAAATTAAGTTGCTCATGGGTCTGGAATAAAAATACTGGGAATCTTGTTATTTGATTCATATGTTTACTGGCTCCAGTTTGAATATCTTAACACATTCTTAACCGCAATAATCCATTAAGCCATTTATTTCAAGAACTCAGAAAATAGCTGAGGGCACGGTGACACATGCCTGTAATCTCAGTGTCTCAGGAAGCTGAGGCAGGAGGATCAAGAGTTCAAAGCCAGCCTCAGCAAAAGTGAGTTGCCAAGCAACTCAGTGAGGCCCTGTCTCTAAATAAAATACAAAACAGGGCTGGGGATGTGGCTCAGTGGTCGTGTCCCCGAGTTCAATCCCTAGTAATCCCCCAAAGAAAAAGAACTCAGAAAATAGATAATTTGTCCTAATACTACATTTTCATTTTTATACAAAAATAGTAGTTACCTCTCAAGATAATTTTACATTTCTATAGATATGTACTTTTTGTAAAAATATTAAAAAACAACATTGATGTACTGGTTTATAAAATTTTGTCCATCTTCAATTAAAATTTTATAGCTTACAATAAAAATTAGCAGGCTTCAAACTTTCCAAGTTTTAATTTCCTTATCTGAGAAATAAAAGATTAGGTCTAAATGATCTCCAGCTCCCACATTCTATAGGTCTTTGAAGAAAATGGCAACTGCATGCATGTTTTTCAAAGATGATTTGGAACCAAAGTCCATCCTTTAATATTTTGCCTCATGATCCTGAGAGGCTGCTTAGGGAACTAGACCATGATATGAAATGTCCCTCTTGCTAGATCCTATTTCTTAATTTAGAATAAAAATGAAACCCTTAACCTAATAGGTATATGCAAAATTAAAATGAAAACACAGATATTTCCTAGCAGACATTAAACAAGTAAGCATTTTTGGTAGGAATATTACTTATAATTAATTTATTGGGAATTTTGATGATATTTTTACCCAAAGAAATATAATACCAATTTATTTCAGCTTTGTAGGATGATGCTTATGGGCATTCAAAAGCATAGCATGGGCTATAGGGAAGGAAAGAGTGAAGGTAAAGAAACAGCAAAATTGAGAGTTTGAGTAGAGTTAAAAAAAATGAAAAAGAAAAGAATATCATCTAAAAGTTGATGCGAAGTTTACTTGGTTCCTTTATTTTCATGCAACCCAAAGCAAACGAATGCATTTTAAAATAAGTTGTTTGTAGTATGTGGCCAAAGGATATACAATGTGTTAAACCAACTAACTGAGGAGTAAATACTATCAAATCAACATCAAAAAGTTTTCCTCAATCATTTGGTCATTATTCATTTATTACTAGGTAACTGCTCAATTCTGACTTAGTCAATTATTCCTTAAATCTGCTTTCTACTTACTTTTTTGTTTAATATTGTTACTTTTGTACATAACCACCTGCCATAAATTTGAGAAGAAAAATAAATTGAAATCCCTTACTATATCATATTTCCACCATAGTAGTCTGCTTCCATCTGGCTAGTCCTCAGCACGAGTGTGAAGCTCAAAATTGAGCAATGTGAATTTTTTGAAATACTACTCTATCATATAACACTTAAGGTGAATTTTCACATTATAAGATTTGAAAGTATAAGTGTAATATTTATTGGCAGTTGAATACTTTGTCATGTATCAGATCTCCTTAAATTTGTTTAACCACCTCTAACCTTGGACAATAAAGCTATTTTCCATTTTCCTCATATAAGAATTAATATATTAATAGCTATTAAATCAATATAATTTTCCATATTTCTTTAGGATACAGTCAATATTTTTAAACCATTTCCTGAAGAATACAAATACTACTATTTCTCTTGTTTCAAATTTAGCAAATTGCTTTGTATAAAGGCCATCCAATTATACTCTCACCAGCAATATGGAATTTCATTTGCTTTGACAATATAATTAATAAAAAACATTGGTGCCTCATGGTTGTTTAATTAGCATTGTTTTAATTAGCATATTTTTGTGGAAACATTTGGTCTGCAAATTATTCCCTATTTGTTACTAATTGTTTATTTTGTGAATTACTGTTTTATGATCTTTCCCTCTTTATCCAAGGAGTCCTTTGGCTGATCTGAAGGCAATTAAAGAAAGATCCAGGAGGCAAAACAGTTGTTTCAAATCATTATTTGACTATTTTGACGATATAATCAATATCCATAAATTTCATATACCTTGTTTCTAAATAGGCAATGTGTGAGATACATTATAATTCTGCTTCAATTTTAACCTTCAGTGTTTAATAACTATATGCAAAAAAGTGGACCACTTATATCAGTATGGTTCTTTATGCTTGGGCTTATATTTTAATTTGTTTTCAATATAACAGCTTTATACAACAGGAACATGAGATTATCAGGTAGAAGAGTACGCACACGTTGTCATATTTACTTTTAAGGAGACAAATTAATATGACAAAACTGGTCTATCCGTGATAAAGTTTAGGATCTTTATTAAGAAAAGGAATGGTATTGATTCTTTAAGAATGAGACAAGGATCATTAAAGAGACACATACTTGTGCTGCTGTAGGTATGCAGCACTGATTGTATTGTGACATAGTTTAGAAAAGGGTGTGTTAGTTGGAAAGATATTTGAAAAAAAATAAAATGTATAGTCATCACACACTCTAAGTTATTTTTTCAACATAACAAGCACCAACTTGTTTTACTAATCTGTTTTTAATAGTGTCAGAAGGGCTCTTCTGCCATTCTAGTCTGCACCCAAAAGGTGTAGAAAGATTTCATGATGTTAAAGATGCAGTATGGATAAAGAATTAGATGTAAAATAATGTCTGGTATGCAGAGTATGTCCAAGAGTGGATCCCATTCCCTGAAAATCTTAGCTCTTCCCTCCTACCCCATTGTGTATATAGAGAAAAATCTCTTCATGTATTATTATTTATAGATCATCTTGCTTTATTTAGTATAAAGACATTATTTAATATTACCTCTGATCAATATTAGAGTGGATACTGTAACCATCCAGGATACAGATTCAAAAATATTTTCCACAATTATGTACCTCTTGGAGTTAAGAAATTTCATGATAAGACTTACTAGAAGAGAAACAGAAGTTTTTGGAATTTTCATTAAAAGTTATGGTTTAATATTCTTTCCTTTCTAGCAGTATAGAACATTGTGACTTGAGGTTCTAAATTAATTGAAACTGTGTTGAACTTAATGGAAAAAAAAATATCTAGAAACACTCCTAACAAGAAACTAAAAGTCTCATTAAAGAAAAATGCATTATAAAGTTCTGATTAATATTTAATTACCCTACACAAATTCTCATCTGTTGTAGTTTATAACTATTAAGAAAATTAAATATATCAATTACAATAAAATATAGATAATTTTTAAAGTGTGAGAAGTACAGATTTTCCTATTTTACCTGTTGATGCTTTTCTCCTTATTTTATGTTTGAATATTTTGAACCCATTTTTCTTGTTTTCTTTTTAAAAGCTAAGTAGATAATTGATCTAATTATCAATCATGCACTATAAATCTTCCAGAAGCATTCAAAGGACAGAAACGTAAATCATCTAAGTGATTACATTTGAAGACTTCCAAATGTCCCTCAATCTAGTGTCATTCCCTGAGTTTCCACTATTTATGAAGATAGTTTCACTGTTAAAAGCCTACGTTTAAAATGCGTATAAATTTAAGCTGAATAAATAATTAAAGCATTAAGGTAAAGCTTATTCAAGGATAATTCTGGAAGTTTCCAAGACTCTGGAAGATTGTGTCATTTAAGAATCATGGGACTGTACATCATGCCAAAAGGCATGCAAGAGCTGAGGCTATATGGCAATGTAGTTAGATCACCAGCCACAGTAGTGAGGGCAGCAGTTATGCAAAGATAACTGGCACCAAGAAAAAAGTGTTCCTATTTCATATTTCTTCTAAGTTATCTATGTATATCCATCTCACTCATCACTTCAGCTCTACTATGATCCCATAGGTACTCTGAAGTGTTATTTTTATATAGTGAAGGTAAACTGCTATTCTCATGGACTTGTGTCCTCCATAAATTGGGCACCTGTAAATCAACAGAAATTTGAGGTGGAACTGTATTGTCTTTGCACATAGAAATATTTCAGTACATAATATATTCTAAACAAGAGTAATGCAGTCCAAGAATGAGAGTAGTGGGGAAGTCAGCTGTGGACCATAAGGAGTTTTAGGTAGAGGTAGTACAAAAGAGACAATCACATGGACATGATTATGATCAATTAGGGAAAGCTCAGTAATTTTAAATGCAAAGATTGGAAAGGTATATAAAGCTGAATTTTAGAATTAAATCACTGTTGACCTTAAATGCAACATGATTAAGCACTTGTAATAGAAGGAAAAGGAACAACATGATCATATTGACATTTTTGAAATGATACTTGTGGATAGTGTGAGAAATTAACTTGGATTATTTGTGGAGGAGAAACAACAGACAGGGAATCTTGAAACATGGAACAATCCATATGAGAAAGATTGGGGGCATGAACTAACAAATGGTGTGAATGAAGAGTGAGGAGACAGACTAATAAAATATCTGTATAGACCATCAAACTTAGTAACCAATTAGGAACTGCAGATGAAAGAGTGGGAGGAACCTAGTGTATTGCCAAGTTCTTTTTTCAGATAATTGGAACACAGAGACTAGGAGTCACATGTTGCATATGATGTGTCTTGAGAGCTGCAAGTGCAAACATCAGGCAATGGATGCTGGAAATCTGGAGCTCAGGGTTCATGGCTGTTAATATCTGCTTCTCTCTTTCCTCAGGTAGAACTACTGCCTTTTTCTGAGCTGGTCCTCTGTACCATTTTCCTGGCTGCCCTTATCCTTACGGTTTTATAGTTGTACTATAAAAAGTATGAGGATAAAAACTGTCTCATTGACATTTATTCCAAAAATTAGAACAATTTAAACTATTTTTGGCAATCAAAGATAATTTAGATAACTCCTTTCATTTGTTAAACATTGAGGATACAAACATGAAATCAGAAAAAGTCCCTAGTACACAGCTTCACTGCACAAACAGGCAAACATATATAATCACTTCTCTTCTCTTGACATATAACATTGACGGGACCACCAGCGTGAGGAATAAGTAATCGTTGGATTGGTCATGCAGTGGATAGGACTTAGTAAGGATTCTTCAGCTGGCTCTACAATGAAGCTCTCTAGAGCTATGCTGCCTCAAGATGCCACTTTTATTGTAAAATAGAAAGCCTAAGGGAGTAAGCTACCTCATCTCCCTATACCATACCGCCACTCAAAGAAGACTGAAACATTTCCCCATGCCTGGTAAAATCTACAGCTGACACTATAGTTAATCCCACAATATTGTATGGGACTAAGATTTTTTTTTTCTTTTTCTTTTTTTGGTACTAGGGATTGAACTCAGGAGCACTCGATCACTGAGCCACATCCCCAGCCCTATTTTGTGTTTTATGTAGAGACAGGGTCTCACTGAGTTGCTTAGCACCTCGCCGTTGCTGAGGCTGGCTTTGAACTTGCGATTCTCCTGTCTCAACCTCCCTGAGTGCTGGGATTACAAGCGTGAGCCACCGCGCCCAGCTAAGATTTTTTTCGGTCCTCTAGATCTTCCCTTGCTTGGCATAAATTCTACTCATAATCCCTTGAACAAATTTATTCTCAAAAACAAAAGAAACTAGCCGGGCGCAGTGGCTCACACTTGTAATCCCAGCACTCAGGGAGGCTGAGACAGGAAAATCGCGAGTTCAAAGCCAGCCTCAGCAACGGCGAGGCGCTAAGCAGCTCAGTGAGACCCTTTCTCTACATAAAACACAAAATGGGGCTGGGGATGTGGCTCAGTGGTTGGGTGCCCCTGAGTTCAATCCCTGGTACCAAAAAAAAAAAAAAGAAAGAAACTAAAAGGAGGGCTGAAAATAATAGATTTCTAGCTGGGCTTCCATGTCTTCTGAAGAAACAGGGGGTTTTATTAGCAAAAGAAATGAGGGGAGAATAGATAATGGGGGGAGTAGCTTAAATTAGCTGCTATTCACTGGGCATGGTGGCGCACGCTTGTACTCCCAGAGGCTTGGGAGGCTGAGACAGGAGAACTGCAAGTTCAAAGCCAACCTCAGCAAAAGCAAACCCTGTCTCTAAATAAAATACAAAAATAGGGCTGGGGATGTGGCTCAGTGGTGGAGTGCCCCTGAGTTCCATCCCTGGGTACCAAAAAAAAAAAAAAAAAAAAAGATGCTATTCCATAAACACTTAATCCCATTATCATAGAAACATGTTATCTGAAATTGTATAATTTCTATGACCTCAAGTTGTTCATCCAATCATCTAACTGAGTAATTTTATTTGTAGTGCTCACCTTCTGGTATTCACTACTGCCACAGTTCTTCAGATGGTCCATGACCTTGAGCTGTGCTCACCACTTTTTTCATTAGCCATTAGCTTCCTCCTCTCTTCTCTTTGTCCATCACAGAATTCCACAACCTGTTAATATAATCACAACATTGAAAATAATCTAGTACCTTGATCTTTTTTGTACATGTATCATAATTACTTAAAAAACATAAACCATATAGCCATCTTCTCTGGGTCTACCTCTTATATCTTAAATTGTTCTTCAGAACAATTAAAAAACTAAAACTAAGATAATTCACTTAAAATTCATTATCATATGTTTCATGCAGGCAAATAATACCAATCAGAGGACTTACTATATCCTCATGCTCCAAGGTCAATAGGCTATACTTCCTCTCCTGTCCACAAATCTTAATGCCCTCAGATCTATGACCTTAAAGAATTTCAAAGGCTCTATTCAAAATAAAATAAAAGTAATCCTCAACCTTGAACACTCAACCTTCTTCCTGATGGTCCCATGCACATACCAACATGTCAGTGTACCATAAAAGCTATTGTTTTGATTTAGATATAGTGTGCCCCCAAAAACCATATAGTTCATGTGTGAGATAATGCAAGAAAGTTTAGAAATGAAATGATTGGGTTATGAGAGTTCTAACCTAATCAGCACATTAATCTCCTGATAGGGATTAACAGGGTAGTAACTATAGGCAGGCAGGGTGTGGTTGTAGGAGGTGGGTCCCTGGCATGTGCCTTTGGGGCATATATCTTGTCTTTCTTGAACTGAACTTTCATTCTCTGCTTCCTGGTGTCATGTCCTGAGCTGCTTTCCTCTTCCATACTTTTCCACTATGATGTTCTGCTTCCCCTAGGGCCCCAAAGAATAGAATCAGCCATCTATGAACTGTGACCTCCAAAACCATGAGCCCCCAAATCAACTTTCCTCCTCTAATTGTTCTTGTCAGGTCTTTTGGTCACAGCAGAAAAAAAAAAAAAAGCTGACTAAAATTGATATGATATGAAATATTTCTTCTACAAATATTTCTTTCAATCTATATCATCTCCCAAATAGTGTTTTGTGTACTGTCCTCAAAAAATTTTTTTCTCTTAAAATTTGCTTAATCTTTTTTTTTTCCAATGCTGGAGATCCTTGTTCACTCTTTAATACATTTAACAACTTCTCTTTTATTCTTCAACACAATTCAGTCTAGCTTCGGTCTCCATAATTTCACTCAAGTGACAGCCTCTAATGACTTCAAATTGCCAAATTTAAAGTACAATATTTGGTCATCATGCTATTTGACTCTCGGGAATCTATAGCACAGTTTAACCTTCTGCTCTTTCTTGAAATTAGTCTCTCTCTGATACTATGCTCTTTTGATTTACCTCCAACCTCCTAGGATGCTCATTTCCTGGCTCAATCTCCTCTTCTTAAAGTCTATATACTAGGGGTCCTCAAGAACAGTCTCAACCTCCTATCATGTTTGTTTCCTTCCTCCACCTGGGAGATGATTTCATTCCCATAGCCTCAAGCAATGTCCACATGCTAATACCTTATAATTTTACTTCTTTGATTAAGACTTCATTTGAGAGATCCAAATTTATACAATTGTCCCTCTGGTACTTTGAGTAGATACCTTAAGGGAAGCTTGAAGTTAAATTATCCAAAACTCTTGATTAGAGTGCAACCTGATCCTACACACACACACACACACATACACATACACACATACACTCTTGTTCATTGTAGTAAATAATGCTATTATCCAATTACTTACTATATCAGGAAATGAGTGACTTTAAAAAATATTAATCTTTATTTTATCTCCATATATTTCCTCTTATTTTCTATACTTATGACATCATAAGGATTTTTAGTACCTAGATTTGTAATACATTTTCTATCTATACTTACTTTCTTGACTGACACTAGTTTATCTCTAGACAATTCCCTCTCTTGCCTAGACTACTTTTTTAATCACTTTCAAACTGATTTCTTTTTTTCTCACTTGCCATTAATTTCCCATGCAACAATTAGAATGTCCCCAACATATATATCAGATCATGTTGCCCCCATAAGCTTCCATCTACACTTGAGAACAATGTGCATTCCTTATTATGACCCATAAGCTCTGTGTGATGTGTCTCTTGGTGTCCTTTATAGCCTCACGCCATGCCACTCTCTCACCAAGTCACATTAGCCTGCCTAAGTTCCTTTGTCCTACCATGTGTCAGGGCCTGTATGTTGCAGTTCTCTCCACTTCTCCATGTAGTCCCATAGTTTGTCCTTTAGTTCTTAATCATTACCTTTTATTTACCATTTAGTTGTAAGATCAATTAACAAGAAGATTTTCCCTGACCATCCCTTCAAATTTAGTCCCCAGATGCCCACAGATATTCTTTGTCCCCGGGGCTCAGTGACTTTCCTTTCTAGCACTATGTGAAACTCTACAATTACATCATCAGTTTTGCTCTCTTATTTGTTCTTGTCTCCTACACCAGTATGTAAACACTATGATTTTGATTTTTTTTTCAAACCTGTTCTATCTTGTTCAATCTCTATAGCCCCAGAATGAGAGAGCAGTTAGCCCACAGCAGATTTTCAGTAAATATTTGTTGACTAAGTGAACAAATGCCTTTTTAATGAATAAAAGTGCACTAAGTGGACAGAGGGAAAGAAGTTTGTATTGCAGAATTAAGCATCAAGGATGAAGTCATGACCTTTGGCAGGTCATTGAATACCCTAAGAACCACAGGCAATTTAATATTTCTGTAGGTGAAGACTGGGTATAAAATGTGATGGACAAAGAAGTCAATTTATAATTATAATTATAAATTGCACATCATGCTAAGTATTTGACTGTTTTCTTCAATTACTGATACTATTGGCTTTGATTTTAGTTAGCCAACTTTGAAAGCAGTGTCAGTGATGGAAATCGGAAATACACTGCAGCAAGGAAGAACCATCAAGACACAGGAACTGTGTGCTCAATAAGAAAAGTGTAGGCTGAACTAGAAGCAGCTGGGCTACAGAGCATGTGTCCTCTTAGCAAACAGATAATAAATAGAAGGGGCAGGACTTGGTGACCACATGAAATGGAAGAGGAGCACGAAGAGTCAAAGGTGATTTCCAGGCATCTGAAATGGGTGAGTGGTGACATCACTAACAGAAATAGGCAATAAAATGGGACTTGGTGTCCATGACAAAGATTAATTTATGAATAAGCTGCTATTTCTAAAGCTAACATAGTCTGATTCACTTGGATATAGGCCAAGCAAACAAAAATGAAATGTAAATTCATCTTTCTTCAAGCTAAACCTTATATTACTGTGCTTGACTCTTGCTTTGTTAGCCGTGTTTAAAGTAACAAGAAGAGCAGGGATGGTCAAGGGTAAAAGTTGAACCTGCATTCCTTTACCTTGCCTCTCCCATATTACATTTTTTTTCTTTAAAGTCTTTCAATAAATTAAACCTGTCAAGCCATGAAAAGACACTAAGTAAACTTAAAAATGTTTTACTAAGTGACATGAGCCAATCTGAAAAGTCTACCTACTATAGTATTCAAATTTTTTGAGATTATGCAGGCAAAATGATCAGTGGTTGTCAAGGTTTAGTTAGGATGGAGAGATGAGTGTGTGGACCATGGAATCATTAAGGTAGTAAAACTATTCTGTATAATTCTTTAATGATGGGTAACTTTATTACAAATTTGTCAAAACCCATAGATAATGTATGTGCAAAACCAACAGTTTATCCACATATAAACTATGCACTTTGGTTGATAATAATGTGTCAATATAGGTTTATCCATTATAACAAATGCCCCACCATCGTGCCGAATGCTGACTGTGGAGAGTTTGTACATGTATGGGGACAAAGTTTTGATGTGAATTTTTTGACTTTCTGCAGGAATTTGCTGTGAACCAAGAGCTTCCCTAAAAAATATAGTTCATTAATTCAAAATTTGTATTTTGGCTTACTTACACTTAAGTTGAACTATGTATTTCTCAGAAGTTATTGATATTGCATTAAAAGGGTTGCTGAGACTCAGCAGTACCTGAAACCTGCTTTTCTGAGCTACCTCTTAGTCTTTGACATCTAATGTAAAGATACAATCACAAAGCAGGAAAGAAGGATATGACATAATTGATTTTTACTTCAAAGATCAATTTAAAACTCCTAATAAGAGCCACAACAAAAACCTACATAAACTGAAGCATTCTCAAATTAAAGCAAGTTCTTTACTCTTTGTTTAACCCAAGTTATAGAAGCTTTCTTCTCTTCTGAGGTATAAGTTCACATAGACATCTGAGCCACATATAAGAAACAGGTACACATGGCCTTATTAACTTATTAGATTACAGGTTAATAATCCTCTGAAATTACTTACCTCTAGCATTAAACTCAATAATAAAAATTATGCAAAAATGAACACAATTATAAATGAGAGCCAAGTTCAGTAAGCCTTCAACCCAACCACATTAATCTGTTCTTTCTCTTCTATTCTTTGAAGAATTCCCTCCCTCTTACAAACATTATGATATTTTTGAAGAATTCCCTCCCCCTTACAAACATTATGATATTTTTCTGAGTGTTACCTCAGGAAAAAAAAAATGGGAGTGAGGAATGGGAGGTAAGGGAGTTGAGACTCTTAAGGATCCAATAGGGAAATTTACATTTACAGCTTCATTTTCTTTAGGCTATGTATTTCCAGATTCTGACTAAAGTCATATGTGCATATGTTCCCTAATATGAGAACATAGAATTATTTTCTGTGGGAAACTGGTAGCTACTTAATGACTTTTCTAGATTCTCAGTTAAAGAAGGTATGATGCTTTCAAGCCCCATGTTGACAATAGCTAGATCAAAAATTAAAATAGGTGGTGCATGACTAATATCTCAGCTACTCAGGAGCTGAGGCAAAAAAACAGCAAGTTCAAGATCAGGCTAGACAACTTACAAGAACCCTTCTCAAAAACAAATTTTTTTATAAAGGGGCTCCTTGCCTGGTATTCATAAAGCTGTGGGTTCAATCCCCAATGTAACACAGAAAAGTCTATGTATAAGGTCTTCCATTAGTATGGTACATTGGGTACAATTAATGACTCAATATTGATACCTTATTATTAATTAAATGCCATTCTCTATTCAGTTTCCTTAGTTTTTATTTAATGTTTTTTTGTTTCACTTCTGGAATCCCATCCATGATAATCATATTATACTTGTCATGTCTCATTAAGTTCTTAAGTGAGTTTCTCAGACTTCCTTGATTTTGGATCACCTAATGTTATTTATTTATCACCTATTTATTAGGTGATTTTGGATCACCTAATGTTATTTATCAGATATTTTGTAGACTGTGGTTATATATTTTGGGAGAAGGATCATAGTGGGAAATTGCTGTCTTCATCACATCATTCAAAATTTTGTTGTTGTTGCTTTTAAGACTATTCAAAAACACTATATTAAATCAGTTTCAGGTTGAAACACAATTGAATGGGAAGTGCATAGATGTGCCATATATTTCCTGACCTTCCATGTGCATAGCCTGCCCCATCATCAACATTCTGTATCACAGTGGTAAACTTGTTAACAACTGATGAACCTATAGTGATCTATTATTATCACTCCAAATCCATAGTTTACATTTGAATTCATCCTTAGCGTGGTATGGGTTCTGGCAAACATATAATGACATGTATCCACTATTACAGTATCATACAGAGTAGTTTCACTACTCTTAAAAATCATGTGCACCCCACCTATTCAGCTGCTCCTTCTCTGCTCACCACAGTGAACCACTGAAGTTTTTCATGTTTCCGTTGCTTTGCTATTTCCAGAATGCCATAGAGTTGGGATCACAAGCATTTAGCCTTTTCAAATTGACTTCTTTCACTTAGTAACAAGCATTTAAGTTTCCTCCATATTTTTATTACATCATAAGTCATTTCTTTTTAGTGCTGGATAATAATCCATTGGTCAGTTATACTACACTTTATTCATTCACCTACTGAAGGATACCTTAGGATATTTTGTTGCTTCAAAATTTTGGCAGTTATGAATAAAACTTTAACTATTCATGTACAGGTCTTAGTTTGTTTTGTGAACATAAGTCTACAACTCCTTTAAGTAATTTCCAAAGATATCAATTATTGGAATATATGGTAAGAGTGTGTTTGGTTTTATAAGAAACCATCAAGCTCCTCTAAGTGTCTATACCACTTCTTATTCCCATCAATAGGGAATGAGAGTTCTTGTTATCCCAAATCTTCACCAGCATTTGATGTTTTTGGTATTCTGGTTTTTGACAATTCTAACACGTGCAGTGATATTGCAGTGTTATTTTAATATGCATCTTCCTGATGATATATGTATCATCCCTAAAGAAAAGGGGAACAGTAAATGATCTCTTGTTTCTCTAGCAGCACAGGCTGCAGCTGATATAGGGGAAACTAAAGGAAGTGAGGGATAGAGAGTGTGGATCAAAAGATGGAAGAAAGAGAGGGCAAAAAAACCACACAGGGCTCCAATAAGGAAAGCCAGAAGCAATTTTCTTTGATGTGGGAAAGGCAATAATGGAATTTTAATGGTTTTCCCCAGGGATATTTACATAGCACAACCATATGCTATGGAATGGTCATGTCATCACTGGCCTGATGGACAAAACCTGACACATTTTCAGCATCTTTTTATATTTGTCATGTGAAGTTAACTTCTGTCCCTGAATGCTCCTTTCTGTTCCCCAAAATATAGCCAAGTTAAGGAAACAATGAGAGCAAGCTTGGACTGGAAAGTCTAGAAGCATGCCATCTTGAAGGATACTGGCTTTCTTCATGCACACTGGGAAGTAGGGCAACTACTTTTTTGTGTGTATGCTAGAACAGTTGCTCTTTGGAATGCAAGCAAACTGAGCAAGTTACTTCTGCTCATGTCCCTGCCTCTGAAGCCTAACGTAAAAATCCTGTCTGTGTGGTGACAGGCACAGAACTGATGGCACTATGGAAAGGAAAAGTACCACTAAATCAGCTAGGCATCACTGGACAAAACATTGTGAGGAGCAGGAGGCAATGCTCGGCAAAGCACCATGAGAGATGGAGGTGCTGCTAGCATGCCACCACAAACTCTTGGAGCATTCACTAATCTCTTTTAAGCTTACTCTAATAAGTGATATGTCTCCTCTGCTATCTCTGGGCATCCTCTTTGGCTTTCTTGCAACATACCCCACAGCCCTGGCTCAACTGGGATTGAGACAACTGGTGAGGCAGCCAGGTTGCCAAAGAAACCTCTTAAGTTCAGAGACTATGGAAGCTGAGAAGGGTCAATATATGTTGTAGGAAAGAACTTACTCTGTGTGGAAAGGGGTTGGTGGCCAGTATGGATGTTTGAGGGTCACAACATGAGTATGGTGATTCTCCCAAGACACTCCAAAGATTAGAGGAAATACTGTTGCTTGTTAAGAAGCAATATGGTCTAAATAAAAAGAAAGAGCTATATAAGATAGAAGCAGCTATGGAGGAACCCCCTCCTCACATCAGTGTGGGCAGCAAAGGAGGCAGAGCTGTAGGCACAAGCCTGTGTTAAGCAATTTCAGGAAAAATTTAAGTTAGAGCATGAAGCACATTTATCTTAAGGAGGGACTACTGAGCAATTACCTGCTTGTGTGAGAAGTGCTGATTAAATTTGGAAACTGTAACATGCTTCTTTTCTAAACTAAAATATAAACATTTACCATAAGCTAGAGTAAGAATGGTAATTACCCAAAAGAACTGGGACTCTCATAGGCAAGATCCCTATGAATCCAGCACCTCAGAAGAAGAGGATGAAGACTGGGATGAGTTCATTGAGGTACCAGTGCCTGGCGCCAGGCCAGTCATAATTCAAAAGGTAATGTTATGATTTTGATATGAGATGTCCTCCAAAAACTTAGGTGTGAGATAATGCAATAAAGTGTAGAGGTGAAATGATTGTGTTATGAGAATTTTAACCTAATAGGTGCATTAGTCCCCTAATAGGTATTAACTGTGGTAACTGTAGACAGAAAGAGTGTGGCTGAAAAAATGTGGGGAGCAGGGGCATGTCTTTGGAGTTTATATTTGGTTCTTGGTGAGTAAACCCTGTCTTTGTTTCTTGGTATTCTGTCCTGAGCTGCCTTCTCTACCACCCCCTTCTGCCATGGTGTTCTGCCTCATGTTGGGCCCAGAGAAAAGAAGCTGGGCATCTATGAACTGAGACTTTTGATACCATCATCCCGCAAATAATTTTTTTTCTCTAAAATTGTTCTTCTGAGGTCTTTGGTCACAGTGATGAAAAAGCTGACTAAAACAGGTAAAGACAGAGCAGCCATAGCCACTGGGAGTGGATGTTGAGGATCTGACATCTCCTGATGATTATATGCATATTTCCATGAGAAATTCACTGCTGCTGAGTTGGTAGAACTGGGGAATCAATTTAGGCAGAAAGTCGGAGAAAATGTGACAAAATGGTTGCTGTGGCTCTGGGACACTGGGGCTTATGTCCTTCCATCAGGGAATGAAATGGGTAATACTGTCTCAGTCACCACACACATTACCCTGCAACAACATATATGCTCAGATGTTAATGAAAACCATGCCATCTCTATTGTCTTGGCTGATGGCCGCCTGTAAAAATTCTTAGCCCAACATGGGGTAGTGACCCATGTTTCCCTTGAGATGGCAGTATACAGAAGAACTATAAGACCTCCTAAGAGAGTGAAGGATGAAGTAGTCTACTGATATGGATACTCCTGTTCCTGATAATGAAACATTTATAGCAGGAATGAAGGATGCTGTTCTTTAAATGGCTACAAGGCCATCTTACAGTTCTGGTATCAATCTTTTTTTTTTTTTAATTTTTATTCTTGTTTTATTTAGGCTTACATGTTGACAGTATAAATTGACTCATTGTACATAGATAGAGGATAACATATCAATTCTCTAGTTGTAAGTTGTATAGAATCACATCATATATGCAGTCATACATATAGTTAGGGTTATTATGACCATCATATTCCATCA